>PVHX01030690.1:0-15626 GCA_004024805.1 Geosciurus inauris | reverse complement strand
ACAAAAAAAAAAAAAAAAAAAAAAGAAGGGGGTGGCTGGAGATGTAGTTCACTGGCAGAGTGTTTGCCTAGCATGCACGAGGCCCCGAGATTCCCAACACTGCTCCTTCCCAGCGGGGCTGAGGTTGTGGCTCAGTGGCAGAGCGTTTGCCTCGCACGTGTGAGGCACTGGGTTCGATCCTCAGCACCACATAAAAAAAAAAACTAAGTAAAACCAACACTGCTCCTTCCCCCCAAAAAAGGATAGCAGGCTAAACACTGGATATAAGTTATAAAGAAAATTCAAGGAGGGCTAAAGTTGTGGCTCAGTGGTAGAGCACTTGTCTAGCATGTGTGAGGTACTAGATTTGATCCTTAGCACCATATAAAAATAAATAAATAAAATAAAGGTGTTGTGTCTACCTACAATATATATATACAAAGAAAATTCAAGCAATAAAAGGCATAGTACAGATGACTTAAGATCTTTTCCAACATTCAGATTCAATGTATTAACTGAGACATAATTGTATTTTTTAAATTTAGTAATAAATAACCATTTGATAATTACTACATCCCCAAGAAGCATTCAGATGCTTACATAACATACTTGCCTGTCTACAGACACACAAGTTCTCTCTGGAATGACACATGAAAAACTTAATAGTTGTTGCCTCTGGAGAAGGAAAATGGTGGTGGGGACTCAAGACTCAGAGACAGACATTGATCTGCAAACACCTTCTCTACTGCTTAAATTTTTTTAAGTGCATGTATTGCCTATTCAATAAATTTCAAAATATAAATGATAAAGATCAGAACTTAAACATTTACTGAAACTAAAACTGCCAACCTAATGTAAAAAAGCACAAGTTAACTAAACTTAATCTAGCCAAAGCACCAAGCTGCTTCAAACTATCCTGTCACATCTCCAAGAACCAAGAGTAATGCAAAGTGTGTTAATCCCCAATAGTGGAAACTGCATGCAACGACAAATCACCCAGAACCAAGTGAAAGTCTCCAGAATAAACACAGGAGGCTGACAGAGGCCAGTGTTCCTCACTGTCAACACTAAGTGGATGGTGGTAAAGGATGGATTTCACCAGTGAGGTGCAAAGTGCGCTAGTGGAAATGAAACAGGGAGCAGCGGCTGCACTGCAGGCACTTCACCGCCCTTTCCTTTCTGACCTGGACCAGCTTCTCTAGCAGGCCAAACACAAAAGGATGCAGAGTAGATTTCATTATAATGCCACAGGAGGCAGTAGACTGTGGTGGGTCAGAATGGAGACTCTGGAGTTACAGGAAGACCAGGGTCCAGAAATTGCGGCTTCTCTACTTACTAGACATATGAACTTGATCAAGCCATTTCACCTCCCTATCGCTGTATGCATTTCCTTAACACATCGGCACAGAGCTACGACACAGGCACTACGCTTCTTTGAAACAGGGGAACACTATCTTGGTGGTCAGAGACTGGCCAAGAGGGATATCTGAGCTGAAACCTAGAGGAGGCAGCCCTGAGGTGAGGATTCCGAGCAGCAGGAGCAGCATATACAAGACCCATACTTGAGGAACGGCTTGTGCGTTCAAGCAACAGAACAGAGAGCCTGGGGAGCTAGATTATTGTAAGAAATGGGATCTGGGAAGGCAGTTATGCTGGGAGCAATGGAGAACAGAAGCTCAAGGGCCTGTGTTTCATCTAAGACTGAACACACGGCAGCAAACCAAAAAGGGGCGCTGCTCTTACAGCCTCCGAGTCCTTAGAAGGAGCCACTCTCCCTTCCCCATCAGCGAAACCTCCCGTTTTTAAGGGGTGGCCAAGGGAAGCGGACCCTCCGGAGGAAAATATCCAGCTCCGATGTAGGACAAGGGCATAAAAGCCAGGGGACTGGGTCAGAGCGGCAGCAAGCGAAAACCCGTTCTCGGGAAGGATCCGTGAGCGGAGGATTCAGGCCAGCGAGGTGACAATCGCTTTGTCCAGCGACGGATGCCTCGGGAAACCCTTCGCTCCCAACTTCTGGGAAACCGCCGCCAGCGTGGACCTGAGCCTCCGCCTTCCGTTCCTCGGAGCCAGCGCTCGCCACCTCCTCGGCGCAAGCGCACCCCGGCGTCCGGCGCGGCGCGGGCACCCGCGGAACTGCTCGCGCTCCCGAGTGGGCTCTGTGAGGGGAGGCCGCGGCCGACTTCCCGCCTGAACCCCACCTCGGCCCCGGCTCCCAAACCACCGCCGCCGCTCTCCTCAGTCCCAGGCCGCTCCCCGCCTTAACTCACGGGTTGTTATTACTCATTGTAAGCAACAAGCTGCTGAGAAGCCGCACGTTGGAGTGCAGCCCCGCGGCCGCCATGTCTCGCACATGGTCTATCACATTCATTCTGCCCGGCAAAACCACAGGTAACTGCGGTTCTAGCGGCGGCGCGAAAAACCGGCAGGCAATCCTCCGTTTTGGAAGAGTCCAAAATGGCGGCGGCGCCGGGGTCCATCGGGTCCACACGCGGCACCGCCCCCGAGGAAATAGGTAACTGCTGAGGTGCCTGAGTAAAAAGACGCTCAGTACGCCCTCCTCCTGGGGCCCTGGGAGGTGGGGTGATTCGTTGTTTTTATGCAAAAATTACATCATCGTCCTAAACTGCAAACTTTGCGGTGGGACAAAAGACAGCCGTAAGAATGCTTTAGTGAAATGAAGTGAGTCTGAAAGGAGTCTGTGTATCTCAGAAATTTAAAATATATTGGCATATAAATAAAAGCAAATGGAGGGCGGGAAAATGCTGCAACAGCCGGAAGTCAGTACCTTCATCAGGCGCCAAGGGCGGACCTAACTGCTTTTGCACTCGCGCCTGCGCACCAGGCAGAAGGAGCCACACCCCCTCTCGAGCCACACCTCCCGGTGACTTTGTGGTCCTGTCACTTTCAGGCTTCTCACCTTGAATAGACTCCTCGATGCCAGGGCATGGTACCCTGTGAAATGACTCACTGCATCAGTGTGAACAAAGTAAATAAAATAAATACCAGCTCCAAGCACGCGCTCGTAGCCCTAGTGATCAGTATTTGTCCCTCACAGTTAACCTTTCACAAAAAAAGTTTTGCACTGGTTACTGCACTGAATGTTTTTTTTTGGTACTGGAGATTGAACTCAGGGGCACTCGACCACTGAGCCACATCCCCAGCCCTAATTTGTGTTTTATGCAGAGACAGGGTCTCACTGAGTCGCTTAGCGCCTCGCCATTGCTGAGACTGGCTTTGAACTCGCGATTCTCCTGTCTCAGCCTCCCTAAGTGCTGGGATTACAGGCTTGCGCCACCGCGCCCGGCTAAATTATTTGGAATTTGTCATTGTTTTGTTTTTGTGGTGCTGGGGATTGAACCCAAAGCCTTGTGCATGCGAGGCAAGCACTCTACCAACTGAGCTACATCCCCAGCCCTGAATGTTCTTAAACCAAGCCACAGAGTGGAAACTAACATTCCTTCTTCACAAATGAAGAAACTGAAGATGCTTGAATTTTGGGCTCAAGTTTGTTAAATGGTGGACTTGGAGTGAGACGCTCTGACTTCAGATTCTTTAATTACACAGGGGCTAAATCTCCTGCGGCAGAAACTCAAGTGTATATAAGGGCCAAGTAGGTATTTCAATTTTTAAAAATCGGAATATTTTTCGCTATCATTACCCCCATTCAACCATGTATGGCCTCTCACTTTTTTTTTTTTTTTTTGGTACCAGGGATTGAACTCAGGGGCACTCGACCACTGAGCCACATCCCCAGCCCTATTTTGTATTTTATGCAGAGACAGGGTCTCACTGAGTTGCTTAGCACCTCGCCATTGCTGAGGCTGGCTTTGAACTTGCAATTCTCCTGTCTCAGCCTCCCTAAGTGCTGGGATTACAGGCTTGAGCCACCGCGCCCTGCTTCTTTTTTTTTTTTGGTACTGGAGATTGAACTCAGGGGCACTTGACTGCTGAGACACATCCCCAGCCCTATTTTGTGTTTTATGTAGAGACAGAGTCTCACTGAGTTGCTTAATGCCTTGCTATTGCTGAGGCTAGCTTTGAACTTGTGATTCTCCTGTCTCAGCCTCCCTAAGTGCTGGAATTACAGGCTTGCGCCACTGCGCCTGGCTCTAATATACTCATTTTTTTAAAAAAAAATTTCTGTAGTTGTAGATGAACAGCATGCCTTTATTTGTTTCATCGTTATGTGATGCTAAGGTTCGAACCCAGTGCCTTGCACATGCTAGGCAAGTGCCCTACCACTGAGCCACCACCCCAGTCCCTAATATACTCATTTTTAACTGTAAAAACCAAGATATCAGACAAGTATAGTTAACAGTAGCTGTCTCTTTTCTGTTGAAGAAAAATCCTAGAAGCAATGGATATTACATTCTAGACATTTTATAAAAACCAACTCTGGGGCTGGGGCTGTGGCTCAGTGGTAAAGCGCTTACCTCACATGCGTGAGTCACTGGGTTCGATCCTCAGCACCACATAAAAATAAATAAAATAAAGATATTGTGTCCATCTACAACTAAAAAAATTTAAAAAAAAAAACAACTCTGTTAATTGTCTGACCACCTAGAAAATCTTGTGAGTTAGTAATTTTAAAGAAATCTTTTTAAAAAAATTTTTTTTAGTTATGCATGGACACAGTGTCTTTATTTTGTTTATTTATTTTTATGTGATGCTGAGGATCCAACCCACTACCTCACACATGCAAGGCAAGCACTCTGCCACTGAGCCACAACTTCAGCCCTAAAGAAATCTTTACTCTCCTCTGTTTACTTAATTTACATTGAACTTTTTTAAGTCATATGAACTAAAAGGTATTTGGGTCCATTTCTTTTTAAAATTTTAATTTATGAGCATTCATTTATCTATTATGTTAATTCTGATATATACATGATATATGTTACAAGCACATATGTAGACACAACAATACAATACATAGGTGTGCACACATACATAAAACAGGAAACAAAGATCTTGTAGCTTTTAGTAGGTAGATCTCCACAAGTAGGAGAAAATGCTACAGATGTTTATTAAAACCTCTATTAGATTTAAGATGTTAAAAATTAAAAGAGTCTATCAGACTTTTACATTATGAATTAAATATAGGGCAGACCTGTACAGTTGGAAATGCAAGGTGTAAAGTCTAATAGCCATGGTGTACAGTGAAATCAAAGGTTCAGGTGGCCACTGGTCCTTGATGGCTATCAGATTTATTTCCAACATCACCATGTCTATGTCCTTCTTATGATATGTAAAAGGAGATTTTCCGATGTATTTGAGAGCTAACCCTGAAAAATTGACCTCTAAACGAAGACAGAATGTAAAACCTCTATAGTTAGATAAAAGTAGCCTGAGCAGAAAATTAATTTGGGCATGCAGGATCAAATGTGAATTCACCATAAAACAATGAGCTCAGACATATAGAATGTTTTAAAAAACAGGAGTTTTGGGGCTGGGATTGTGGCTCAGTGGTACAGCACTTGCCTTGCATGTGTGAGGCACTGGGTTCGATCCTCAGCACCACATAAAAATAAATCAATAAAGATATTGTGTCTGGGCTGGGGATGTGGCTCAGTGGTCGAGTGCCCCTGAGTTCAGTCCCTGGTGCCAAAAAAAAAATAAAAAATAAAAAAAAAAAAAAAAAAAAGATATTGTGTCCACCTACAACTAAAAAGTATTTTTTAAAAAATACAAAATAGGACCGGGAAGTGGCTCAGTGGTTGAGTGACCCTGAGTTCAGTCCCTGGTACAAAAACAAAAACAAAAACAAAAAAACAGGAGTTCTAAAAAAATGACACAGCCATAATTACTCCAGTAAAGGAGCATGCAGAATATTTTTATCAGATCAGAGTTCACTTTTTGGCTCAAATTAGAGTCAGTTCAGATATTCAAAAAACGTGAGAGTCCTGAAATCCTCAGGTAAAGATTTTCAAGGTGAAGACTTGTGTATGTGAGATCATTCCATTTTCCCTCTCCATGCTATAGCATTTAGGGAGGAACTTGTTAAGAAAGCAGGATGGTAGAGTGCAAGAGCAGATAAAATAGCCAGCCATTTAGGTTCTTCAGTGGCTTGAATTTAAAAGCGACACTCCCCCCCCCTTTGGCCTCAAACCAGTCTGTTTTAAGCCTTGTAAGTCTTGCAAGCTCTGTAAGCCTCTGCCATTTACATTTCAAATGGAAGTCTTGGAGAGAGAGAGATCTGGCAGAAGCTAAGTAAAGGAAGCTGCTGTTCTTAGCTTGAGAGGGAAAACCTCATAATTAGGGCATTTTGTATTTCCTCTGGAGAACTTTTTCATCCCCCCAGTTGGTTATCAGGCCAGGTTTGGATGCCGAAAATTATGAGATATCATCTCCCGTCGATACTTTTGAAGAAGAGGCTCCCTTCTGAACAACAACATGAAAACAAACAACATGAAGAGAACAGAAGCACTGAGGAACTACCCCTTTGGCTAGGGAGCATCTCCTTGATATTGGAGCTTCTAGCTCCTGGGCCCTCTAGTGGACAGCAGTTTCTGCCCTTCCTTCCATGCATGACCTCTGGATTTAACTGCTGCATTATCAATGTGGTCATAACCCATGTATCTTCCATAGGTGGCCATGAAAAAGATGTAAGGCTCCAGATTATCCATCCTTACCCTGTGGCTGGTAATCCCCAGGAAAACATGGGGCCCCTTCTTGTAAGGAATCATCTGTCTGTGTTGAGCCTACCATTAGTTAATGAACTTTTGGGGGCAGGAATTGGACCTGATTTAGAATGGGGGATCATAGTTGAATCTAAATTTACATTCTGGGCACAATTTGGGTTTTTTAAACAAGGTCTTATAAGTCCATAGGCCTGTACATAGGAACTTGGGACTACTTCCTTCCTTTTTACCAAACAGGCTAAGCTATAGAATGGTATTAAAATTTATATTTCCCTCTGATGGCCATGATTCTCTATCAGAGCATGTATTGACACAATGTTGGCAGCAGACGAACACTAGGGGTAATGGCTGGAATAAAGAGATTATGCTCACTGTAACGGGGTTCACTTGATGCTTTGACTATATCCTTTGTGGCTTTGAGACTTAGATGTTTGGTTTTTATTCTATTTACCAACCTTCTTCTTCCTGATCTTCTCCTCCCTGGTCTTCTTTTCCCTGATCATCTTCCTAATCACTCCTCCCTAGTTACATTTTCTCTGAATCACCTCTTTTAAAAAAAAAAAAACCCTATTCCTGCTGATGGGCAGTATCACAGCCTTTGGAAGAGGAGTCCCCTATGTTTCTCATTTGGTAGCAAAGCAATAAGCCTTCTTTTTCCTTTTTCTCAAAGCCATGTCCTCATTATTGGATTGGTATTGGGGACAAGAACAGAGCTTCCAGCAACAAAGGAATCTACAAAGGGCCAAAGGAATCTTCAGAGTGCTGTGGGTATAAATCTCCCTTTTTGCGGTCAAAGAAGCTAGCAGAACACGCAGAAGCTAGCAGAACACACAGGAGCACAGAAACAATGGGGAGAATCCAGGCATGTGAAGGCTTAATATGTGAACAAAGGGAAACCAGGCATTTCCTTCTGAGCCCCTCCATGTCTCTCAACCCTAGAGTCTGAACAGCTGGAGTCTGATTGGGGAGGACAGGGGTGTGCTAGGGAGGAGCAAGCATGCGAAAGTGGAGTTCGGCTTACTCAGCACTGTGCTCTGTGCCTCACTGGGTGTGAGAGAGAGCTGGCCTGAGCACATCCACAGTACACAATATGCAACAAATAGGTTTGTCAATCATATGGCTTTGGCCATAGTTCCATCTTGTAACAAGTTCCGCATTCCTGTGAATAGCCACAGGATGTTTATAGCATAGTCACCAAATGCTAATAGATGCACCCTGTAGGCTTGGAAGACAAAGGGCCTCTTAGCATATGTAAAGAGGGACCTGAGCAAAATGAAGAGAGTCTCTCTTGCTGTGCTGTGCTATGCTGTGTGTGTGTGTGAGCTCAATAAAAACTCTCTTGCCTTGTTCTGTGTGTGTGTGTGTGAGTGATTTTCATCCGCGGTTCCCTCGCCTGACTCGGTTTCCCTTTGTGCTGGCGCGGGCGCTGGCATCTGGAGGTCCCACCGAGATACTGGAAGAAGGGAAGGAACGCCGACGGACACCCCGGGACTGGCCAGTAAGTAAGGGGTGAATTGTTAATAGTGCAGGTAAAGATAGGCACTACCCACAGTAGGGAATTGTTGGAGACCGGTAATTGTTAATAGTGCAGGTAAAGATGGGCACTACCCACAGCAGGGAATTGTTGAAAAATCCGATTGAAACTCTGTTGAGGAAACAGGGTACGGGGCTAGAAAGGAGTACTCAGCCCCTTAAAAAAGTTGAAACGGATAGTAAGGAAGAGAAAGAAGGAGAGGATGAGGAGAAAGATGAGGAATTACAATTGGAACAGGATATCCAGACATTGCAAGAGAGATTACAGGAATGGGAATTAAAAAAACAAGGACAGACAGTCAGGCAACATCAGCCCTTGGATTTCAAGGATGTAAAAGGTTTAAAAGATGCTGTGGTACAATATGGCTCTCACGCGCCCTTCACTTTAGTCATTTTTAAATCCTTTTCATCTTTAAATCTTACTCCTTGTGGCAGAGCGTTCCAATGGGTGCACAATGTAGTATCCAGATTGCTAAATACAATATCAGAACAAATAAATGAACTAGCCAAAACGTTTGAGATAATGCAGGAGACTGTATCTACTCAATCTCTCAAGGGGTCAAAAAAGGATTTAGACCTTAAAGAGGGGGAAGAAAAAGACAAAAAAATGCTAAAACGAGAGATTGAGGATTTGTCTAAAAAACTTAAAAAATATGACATCAAAGAAAAATTACAGGAAAAATTGTTTACAGAGCCGGTAGGGCGACTGATAACACCTACAGCGCCCCGTGTTGACTGGCCTGAGAAAAGGGGAGATATATGCTTCCCAGTGATTAAAACTCAAACTCAAGAGGGACAGATAATCAGGCAGCACCAACCATTAAATTTTAAGGATATAAAATCATTAAAAGATGCGGTGGTGCAATATGGGCCCCATACTCCTTTTACCTTGGCTATTTTTGAGTCTTTCTCATCTTTAAATCTCATCTGAAAAAAAAAATATCATAAGCAATGTAAAATAACAGCTGCCAAAAATGCTCAGGCTGGTTTCCCACAACAAAACCTAGACATGCTTGCTGGACTAGGACAATATAACAATGTACAAACTCAAATAGTGTATGATCCAGGGATATATATACTCAAATAGCTACAGCTGCTACTAAAACATGGAAGGCCCTGCCTAATTTAACAGCTGGGGAAAGTCTATCAAAGGTTATACAAGGGCCCTCCAAACCTTTTGCTGATTTTACAAATAGATTAATAAAATTGGCCAGGAGATTATTTAAAAATGTTACTGATGCCATGCCAGTAATTAAACAGCTTACATATAAAAATACAAATAAACACTGTCAGCGAGCCCTCCATGTTCATAGAGACAAAAGTCTTAATGATTATATCAGACTATACAAAAGTGATCTTGCCGGGCTGGGATTGTGGCTCAGTGGTAGAGCGCCTGCCTCGCATGCGTGAGGCACTGGGTTCGATCCTCAGCACCACATAAAAATAAATAAAATAAAATGTGTCCATCTACAACTAAAAAAATATTAAAAAAAAAAAAACAAAAACAAAAACAAAAGTGATCTTGCCACCATTTCTATAGGTTCTTCCATACTTGCTTTGGCACCGTAAAATACCCTTGTTCATTATTTATACTTCAGCTCATTCAGATAAAAAAGTCAAAGATGTAAAGACTCACTGTTTACAAGACTTTACTTTCATGGAAGTGCCCAAAGTTCTTAATATAAGGTAAAAAACAGCCCTTTTGTAACTTTCACATCCCCTCTCTAAAAGCCCAAGACAGTTCCTGCCCCAGGGGGTTCCTCTCCCAAATCTTCCGCCTGAAAAACAAAGCCTAACCTCTCAGGTTAACACATCAAAAGATCTGTCCCGCAGATTTTAATTTCTTCTGGGTCCTCTGTTCAGGACTTATTAAAAATTATTCAAGACTTAATTTGGGAACACAAACATCCCTTTTTTATTAACTAAAAAACTAACAGTACAAATTACTACTACCTGCCCTACCTGTAACGGGATTAATCCAAAAGGAGTGATGACTAATGATATATGACAGATGGATGTCACGCATGTGCCGAGTTTTGGTAAATTACAATATGTTCATGTTACCATAGACACCTTTTCAGGACTTATATTTACTTCTGCTCACTCGAAAAAAAAGATTAAAGATGTCAAAGTACACTGTTTACAGGCCTTTGCTTACATGGAAGTTCCTAAAACCTTAAAAACTGATAATGGTCCAGCCTACACGTCTGTAAATTTTCAATCCTTCTACACGGATTATGACATTAAATTAATACATGACATTCCACACAATCCACAGGGCCAAACTATTGTAAAATGGACAAATCAAGTTCTAAAGTCCTATCTTTCCAAAACAAAAGAGGGGGAATTCACCTCCCCTCATGGACGCCTTGCCCATGTGCTCTATATTTTAAATTTTCTGACTGTGGACACTCAGGGCAATTCCGCGGCTGTTCGACATTGAAGTCAGAGAAGTTATAATCTAAGTCCCTCCTGGGAAGCCTTTCTTTGTGTTTTACAGAATCTGATGACGCTGGTACGCTGGTAAAGAACAGTTGCTCTGATCGAACTGCTTGTTCCCTGCCTCCTATTGGCTCTCCTGATGGCGGCAGCGGAGAACCCTGAGCTGGCCAGGTACAATGCAGGCGGCAGCAAGCGCTGAGCTTGTCACAGCAGGAGCTCCCACGCTCCCCTCCCCGCCTGCCCTGTCGCTGGCAGTGTGAGAGCTGCTGCTGCTGCTGTGGGAATCGTGCTAGCCCAGTCTGCTGCGACGGCTGTGAAGGTGGAAAAGTTAGCATGCCCTACTGCTGATGCAACAGGCCATCAACAATCATTTTCAAAAAACTTGTTTAGTGCTTTGTTTCAGTTAAATCAGTATTTAACAGGACCCTGAAATCGGCTATATTTAAACTTTACTTTTCAATTGTTAGCCCAATTTGAGACTCAGGTTGATTTAATAAATTCCGGTGCAGTGCTTTGCAAAATTTGAAACAATGTTACATAAGTGGGCTGGGTCAATAGTCTTGATTGTACTCCTGTTGGTTGCTATAGTACTGTTGCAATGGTGATCTTACAAAATTGTAAGATCAATTCAAAATCAATCAGGCCATGATAGCTCCTTCTAAAAATGACCCCTCTGCCCAAATCTAGATGGGCGTGGCACAATCCTAGGTAAGCCAAAGACGGGTAAGATGGGACATGGTCACAAACAACCTAAGCCAGAAAACATACGGGTAAAAGTATGCTCTCCGAAGACGGGTAAGCTGAGTTCCAGAGTCCCCACAACCTAAGCCAGGCTCTAGGAAAAAAGAGGGGGAATTGTGAGAGAGAGCTGGCCTGGGCGCATCCACAGTACATAATATGCAACAAATATCAGGTTTGTCAATCATATGGCTTTGGCCATTGTTCCATCTTGTAACAAGTTCCACATTCCTGTGAGTAGCCACAGGATGCTAATAGCATAGTCATAGGATGCTAATAGAATAGTCACACCCTATACACCCCATAGCCCTTGGAGGACAAAGGGCCTCTTAACATATATAAAGAGGGACCTGAACAAAATAAGAGAGTCTCTCTTACTGTACTGTGCTATGCTGTGTGTGTGTGTGAGCTCAATAAAAACTCTCTCTTGCCTTGTTCTGTGTGTGTGTGTGTGAGTGATTTTTCATCCGCGGCTCCCTCGCCTGACTCGGTTTCCCTTTGTGCTGGCGCGGGCGCTGACAGCTGGGGAGGTGGAGGCAGGAGGATTGCAAGTTCAAAGTCAGCCTCAGCAACTTAAGGAGGCTCTAAGCAACTTACTGAGACCCTGTCTCTAAATAAAAAACAAAAAGAGGTGGGGATGTGGCTCAGTGGTTAAGCACCCCTGTGTTTAATACCCAGTACCAAAAAAAAAAAAAAAAAAAAGATTCAGGTGAAGTCAACACATTACATTCGGTTGATACATCTCTTCAGTATTCAGTCTGTTACAGTTCCTCCTATCCCAATCTTTTATGCCATTTATTTTAGAAACTGGGTCATTTATGAAAAATCCCATATTTGGTTGATTATATCCTTGAGGTATTTATTGATTAATCTATTGATTTTGCTGCTAGGGATCGAAACCAGAGCTTTGTACATGCTGGGCAAGTGTCTATTTGTAACAGAGGTCTGCTTCATGCTTTGAATATAAACCTTGCTGCTTGACTACTGGTGGCTAATTTTAAAACTGGTACTTTTTTCCCCTTCCTCTTCTCCCTCTCTCCCTCCCTGGCCAGGGGAGAAGCAAGATTAACCTTCTTTCCATCCTAGGCTAGATTATCTGTCCTTCAGCTCACTGAGGACAGGAATGAAGAAATCCAGACCAGGAAGCTGACACCAGCAAATCTAAGAAACAGCTATCTCTTAAGGCTACTGTTGGATATGAATTATGACTTTTGATAGGGCACAACTGGAGAAATTTAGCCTTTGCATCCACTCTTTAAAGGCCTACTGTTCCCTCTGGCAGTTAGAATCACAGCCTTGGGACAGGAGTCCCTGTATTTCTCATTTCCTAGCAAATCAATAAAATTTATTTTTCCTTTTTCTCAAAACCTTGTCCTCATTAATGGATTAGCAATGGAGACAAGGCTGGAGTTTTCAGTATCATACTGAGACAGTCAGGGATGACTATAGGGACTAAGGGCAGATGCACTACTGAGGTCTTCACTCCTCACCTGTACCCATTAAAAGTACCACAAACTGGGTGTGGTGGCACACGCTTGTAATCCCAGCACTTTGGGAGGCTGAGACAGGAGGATCACGAGTTCAAAGCCAGCCTCAGCAACGGCGAGGCACTAAGCAACTCAGTGAGACCCTGTCTCTACATAAGACACAAAAAAATGGGGCTGGGGATGTGGCACAGTGGTCAAGTACCCCTGAGTTCAATCCCCAGTACCAATGAAAAAAAAAAAAGTACCACAAAAACTGGACAAGGGGCTGGGATTGTGGCTCAGAGGTAGAGCTCCTGCTTAGCATGTGTGAGGCACTGGATCTGATTCTCAGCACCACATACAAATAACTAAAATTTAAAAAGTTCATCAACAACTAATAAAAATATTTTTAAAAAACTGGACAAGCCCAAGCTCTAATGATAACAGAGATGTAAAGAGGATGAAAGACTTTGCTTAAAAAAAAGAGAAAAAGAAAAAGAAAAAAACCACCACCAACAACAACAAAAACACTGACTTCACACTTGATGTGTGATGGATGACTAAAGCAAAGATAAATGGTTGGCAACTCTGCCTTCCTTTTGTATCTGTCTCTTTTTCCTTAAACTTTGGGTCAGATTCTTGCTCAGCTCTACATGTAGGCATGTTAGTCTCATGTTAGTCTCTTAAAGAGTCCGGTGCAGTGGCACACGCCTGTAATCCCAGCACTTTGAGAGGTTGAGACAGGAGAATCGCGAGTTCAAAGCCAGCCTCAGCAATGGCGATGCACAAAGCAACTCAGTGAGACCCTGTCTCTAAATAAAATGCAAAATAGGGCTGGGGATGTGGCTCAGTGGTGGAGTACCCCTGAATTCAATCCCCAGTACCAAAAAAAAAGAGTGTCTAAAAATTGGCAATACAAAGTTATTAGCCCCAAATTTACCTAACCTATCTCATCCCCGCCCCCACAAAGCTGAAGATACTAAGATAACAGAAACTAAGGTACTTTCAAGATTTGAAGGGACATTCAATGTACATACCAGCTTGTACAACTTCCTGTCACAGACTCCCAGAGTGGCACCTGAAAGTCTTCAGTCATTGTCCTATACCTTTCAGGAACAGCAAAACCTTACAGGCAGATCACCCTATGATGCGACTGCCCTCTTAAGTAGGAGCGATGACCTCATGGGAATTGAGTTGCACCCAGACCCCAGGCTCACAGATCTGATAGATAAACAGCCTGTAAAACAAATGGAGATTGCTCCCGCAAATGACAAGGACTTTTCCAGAACAACCTGGCAAAACTAGAACTGAGATAATGATCAACCAGCCCCTAGCCCACCCCAGCAATCCAATAAAAGGCTTTTCCCTTTCCTTATTGGAGAACAACCTGATTTCCTTGAGGTAGAACTCCCCAATTAAAACTTTGCCTGGGGGCTGGGATTATGGCGCAGTGGTAGCGCGCTCGCCTAGCACCCATAAGGCACTGGGTTTGATCCTCAGCACCACATAAAAATAAAATAAAGATATTCTGTCACCTACAACTAAAAAAAAAAATTTTTTTTTAAAAACAAAAAACTTTGCCTGTATGTCGGTACACCTGGCTGACTGCTTTCATTTCTGTTGACACCAGGGCAGAAGTTCCCATCTCCAGCATCACTAGCACAGAGCTATGATCAGCCCCATCCTTGTGGCATTAACATAATCATCTATTCAACATATTTCCTATAAAGCAGTCACTTCATTTAAATGTTTTGTTAGATTCAAGTTCAACTCTTTTCAAATAAATACTTTGTAGGTGGCTCTACTTACGTCCTATTTAATTACATTGAGAGGAACATAATATCTAGTTTTCCAATTTTTATTAATATTTGAGAATAGTTTTATATTTACAGAAAAATGCAGCAGGTAATGCAGAGTTCCCGTATTATGCTGTCCTGCCCACTCTACTACTAACATCTTGCATTAGTGTGGTATGTTCATTACAATTAATAAATCAATACTGATACATTATGATTATAGCTTATTCAGATTTCTTTGATTTTACTTAATATCTTTTTCTGTTATAGTATCCAACCAGGATACCAGGGCTGTCCCACTTTTTTTTTTGGTGAGGGTGGGGAGGAGGGCAGGTACTGTGAATTCCAGCCAGAAATGCTTTACCACTGAGCTACATCCCCAGTCTTTTTTTTTTTTTTAATTTTTTCAATTGTAGATGGACACAATACCTTTATTTTATGTATTTTATTTTTATGTGGTGCCGAGGATCAAACCTAGTGCCTCACACATTCAAGATGAGCGCTCTACCACTGAGCTACAACCCCAGCCCCCCTTTTTGTTATTTATTTTGAGATTAAATTGCTTAGGGTCTTGCTAATTTGCTGAGGCTGTCCTTGAACTTTCAGTCCTCCTGTCTCAACCTCCTGAGCCTCTGGGATTATAGGCATGTGCCACCTTGCCCAACTGCCAGCGCCCGCGCCAGCACAAAGGGAAACCGAGTCAGGCGAGGGAGCCGGATGAAAAATTACTCACACACACACACACAGCAAGGCAAGAGACTTTTTTATTGAGCTCACACACACACAGCAGAGCACAGCACAGCATAGCACAAGGCAAGAGAGACTCCCTTCATTAGCTCAGGTCCCTCTTTACATATGCTAAGAGGCCCTTTGTCCTCCAAGCGCTACAGGGTGCATCTATTAGCATCCGGTGACTATGCTATAAACATCCTGTGGCTATTCACAGGAATGCGGAACTTGTTACAAGATGGAACTATGGCCAAAGCCATATGATTGACAAACCTGATATTTGTTGCATATTATGTACTGTGGAT
>PVHX01030689.1:0-15589 GCA_004024805.1 Geosciurus inauris | reverse complement strand
AAAAAAAAAAAAAAAAATTCAATATACACATATACATATATGTATGATTGTAACAACATGAAAAGCAAAATTTCATGAAAGTACCAAAATGTAAAGTATTCTAATTTTTTCAATGTTAGAGTAGTGGGAGAAAGGACTATTTTCAGAAAATGAAGTCCAAATATACACTTAAATGCATTCTTCTTTTTTGGGGATGGAGGGTGCTGAGGATTGTACCCATAGACAGTTTACCACTCAGCTACATCCCCAATCCATCTTATTTTTATTTGAGACAGGGTTTCACTAAGGTGCTAAGAGTGGCCTTGAATTTGTGATTCTCTTGTGTTAGTCTCTCAAGTCACTGGGACTACAGATAGGAACCTCCAGGCTTTAAATACATTCTTAATCTTTTTTTTTTTTTTTTTTTTTGGTACCGGGGATTGAACTCAGGGGCACTCGACCACTGAACCACATCCCAGCCCTATTTTGTGTTTTATGTAGAGACAGGGTCTCACTGAGTTGCTTAGCGCCTTGCCATTGCTGAGGCTGGCTTTGAACTCGTGATCCTCCTGTCTCAGCCTCCCTAAGTGCTGGGATTACAGGCTTGTGCCACCGCGCCCGGCTCATTCTTAATCTTTTAAGATCATTATTGAAAAACTTTCTAACATATGAAAAAACTTACTCTTTATTGAAAATTAGAGCTCCATTCCACAAATGAGGAAACAAATGGGAATTCCTACATTCCTAATAAAGGAGAAGGACATATCCAAGACATGGGATTGAAATGATAAGGAAGGTACCAAAAGAGTTAATAGCTCAAAGGAAAATATTGTGAAAGACAAAAAAGTTTCCCTGGGGAAATGGTCAAGCCCCCTTATTCACTATTTAAAAAATAGTCAGGATACACAGTTTCAAGATAAATGAGAAACAAACATATTTGCCTTGACAGAAGAGGAATGGGTATCTAGAACAAAACAAGTGTTTTACTTTCCGCTTTATTTATTTGGTACCAGGGATTGAATCCAGCTTAACCTTTGAGCCACATCTCCAGCTCTCCCCCTTTTTTTTTGGTGGTGGTGCTAGGGATTGAACCCAGGGCCTTATGCATGCAAGGCAAGCACTTTACCAACTGAGCTATATTGCCAGCCCTCCCCAGCCCTTTTTTTTTGTTTGTTTGTTTTTTGTTTTTTTTTTAGTTGTAGATGGACACAATGTCTTTATTTTATTGCTTTGTACGTGGTGCTGAGGATCGAACCCAGGGCCTCACGCATGCAAGGCAAGTGCTCTACCGCTGAGCTACAATCTCAGCCCCCCACCAGCCCTTTTTTTAAAAAATTATTTTAGGTATGTTTTTAGTTGTTAGTGGACCTTTATTTTATTCATTTGTTTATATGTAGTGCTGAGAATCAAACCTAGTGTCTCACACATGCTAGGCAAGCGCTCTACCACTGAGCCACAAACCTAGCCTGAGCCCTTTTTATATTTTGAGACAAGGTCTCATTAAGTTGCTTAGAACTTCACTAAGTTGCTGAGGCTGGCTTTGAACTTGTGATCCTCCTACTTCAGCCTCCCAAGTTTCTGGGATTACAAGTGTGCACCACCGTGCCTGGCTTACTTTCCACTTTATATCATTTGGCAAGCTTTGTGGAAAAAAAATATATGTAGAAAGAGAATATATATTGGGGTCTGTGCATATGTGAATATATGTGTGTGTATTTAGGTGTGAATATGTATGTATATCCATGTGTGTTTATTTACTTCAAATAATAAAATCACTAGTTTAAAATAAATAAACAGCTGAGTGCCATGGTAAACACCTATAATCCCAGCAGCTCTGGAGGCTGAGAGGAGGATTGTAAGTTCAAACCAGCTTCAGCAAGGGCAAAGCACTAAGTAACTCAGTGAGACTCTGTCTCTAAATAAAATACAAAATAGGGCTGAGGATGTGGCTCAGTGGTTGCATGCCACTTGTGTTAGTCTCTCAAGTCACTGGGACTACAGATCGGAACCCTGGTACCCACCCACCCCACAAAATAAATAAAATAAACAGAAATAGGCTTTTCCAAAACAAAGTCAACAATGAAAGAACGAAGGTTTGTTTATAAGCCTTTTTTGGTCTTAGGGAATTTTAGGGCTGTCTCATTTGAGGAGGAAGTTTCTCACTCATCTTTGTTAAGCATTAAGTAACAGAACTCCCTATTAACAGAACTTTTCCTTTAGATAGGAGGTTGAAAATGAGAGGTGAGCTTCCTAAAACAGTTTGTCTCCAATGTTCCTTTCCTCTGGTTCACACTTCTAAACACACTTAAATGCATATATTCCTCCCAATTTACATTTATTTTTAAAAATTCTAACTACAGAAATACTGAAAAATAAATGCAAATACTTATAAAATCCTTCACCTGTATTTAACAATTGCTTTCATTTTACATTTACTCTTTCCTTCTCTAAAAACATACAAATTTCACCCTTAACTCCTTCAGCTTGTACTTCTAAAAAGCAAGAAATTCTCCTATACATATTGCCATTATTACACCAAAATTATTGAACTCTGCCAAAGTAATAAAATCTAATACAAATAAAATCTATTTTTCTAGTTATATAAAAAATTTCCTTTAAAACCAATTTTTTAAAAAAATCCAAGATTTAATCAAGAATTCTATACCTACAAAACACATCTTAATGCTCTCCTATTTCAATTTTGTTTCTGAATGCCTTATTAGTCTCATCTTTTACCCTGAAATTAAACTCCAGCCATATATGACATGCCTTTCTTAAAATATACAAAACACTTACTGCTTCGAAACAACCACTGCATATCATGTTCCCATACCGAGAATTATCTCCTGATTTCTGACCAGCTGCATCTTTCCTTTGATTAATGCTTTCCTGTTCTTAAAGACAAAAAAAAAAACCTATCACCTGACTGGGATATCTCTCTATAGAATCTATTTATATTCCTATACCCCATGAGCTTGCCTAATTGTGGCATTTCTCACTCTGCAACAGTATCAGCTGATCTATCTGTTTACATAGGACTGTGAACCATTTATGGTAAGGACTGCCCACATGACTTCATGTTTTTTGGCCTGGCACAATAATTTACATATGAAAAAATATAGTAGAGTTTGTGCAATGAACTTAAAATAAGTATGATTACTACATTGAAAGCTCTCATAAAAAAAAAAAAAAAAAAAACAGAATAGCAGGGCACTGTGGCACCCAAGCAAGAAGAGTGGAATGAAAAAAACTCCACCAAAACTCCACCAACTTAGAATTCTGTGTCCAAGAAAATTATCCTGATCTAGGCACAGTGGCGCATGCCTGTGATCCTAGTAACTCAGGAAGCTGAGGCAGGAGGACGGCAAGTTCAGGGTCAGCCTCAGCAACTCAGCAAGGCTCTAAGCAACTTAGTGTCTCAAAAAAATAAAAACATGAAAAGGCTGGGGATGTGACTCAGTAGTTAAATGCCCCTGGATTTATTGGTGGTACAAAAAAAAAATTACAAGGGTAAATCATCTGAATACACTAATTAAAATATAAGATTGTCAGAGGAGATAAGAAATCAAGACCCAATTATATGTGTCCACAAAAAAGCCCCACTTTAAATATAAACAGTTTAAAAAGAAAGGCATGGGTCAGTTGCGTTGGCACATGCCTGTAATCCCAGTTACTCAGGAGGCTGAGGCAAGAGGATTCCCTGTTGGAGGCCGGCCTCAAATTTGGTGAGATCCTGTCTCAAAATTAAAAAAAAAAAAAAAAGGCTGGGAATGTAGCTCAATTGTAAAGAGCCCTGAGTTCAATCCCAAGTACCACAAAAGAAATGGGGGTGGGAATGGGAGTTACATCAACAAAAATGAAATAAGAGGGAACACTGTCCCTGGCTAATGGCAAAGCACCCTGGCACCAAAAAAAAAAAATCCTGTCAGAATCAACTTACAGGAACTCTGGGCGACAAAAGTCACACCAAAGCAAACACCAGGAGAAAGGTGACTGAAGCACTGTAGGAGATCTGGGTGCCATTGTAACTAACCTATTCAAAATTCACAAAAGTAACAAAAACTCTAAAACACTAGAAGTAATTCAAACAAAAGCTGTGTAAGAGCCTAACCAAGAAAAGATCTTCTTCCATTTATTGAAGTTCATAAAAGTGAACTAAATGAGTAAATGTCACTTTTGTGGGGAAAGTGGGGTTTACTGGGGATTGAACCTGGGGTGCTTAACCACTGAGCCATATCCCCATCCCTTTTTAGTTTGTTATTTTGAGACAGGGTCTCACTAGTTGCTTAGCACCTCACTAAGTTCCTGAAGCTGGCCTTGAACTTACAATCCTTCTGCCTCAGTCTCTAGAGTCACTGGGTACAGGTGCCTGTCTCCTGCACTCAACTTTTAAAAATAGGAAAAGTCAGCTTGGCAAAGATGCCCATTTTCCCAATATTATCTACAAAATTAATGTAATTCCAATCATAATTACCAAAACAATTGTTATTCAACTTGTCAAGCCAACCCTCAAATTTATTTAAGATGAAAGGGCTGGAGAAAGTGAGATGAAAAAAGAACAAGGTTAGAAAGCTACCATTTTACAAATATTACTTAAATTTAAAAACCAAAAAAATTGGGCTGGGGTTCTAGCTCAACGGTAGAGCACTTGCCTGGCATGTGTGAGGCACTGGGTTCAATCTTCAGCACCACATAAAAATAAAGGTATTGTGTCCATGTATAACTAAAAAAATTAAAAAATAAAAACACTAACAAATTTTAAAAAGTAACTAAAAGGAGTATGGAAGAAACCAAGGTGGTAGAGACACTAATAGAATAAACACAAGACTTCTTTTCATTTTTTTGTATTTGTTATATATATACTTTAATATACTTGGTTTTATATATTTGACTTTCCAACCATGTAAATATTTTACATAATTATAAAACAAAAGCTGTCCGGAAAAATCAAAAGCAAAATAAAACAAAGTGAATCATTTATCAACTTTGTGGCTTAACCAGAGAGAAATTACTTCTAGTTATTTTAAAGCACAATAATTGGACTATACGTCCATAGAGGGATCTTATCCTTACAACAAATAGACCTATAAAGAACTGTGAGCCTGAGGGCCAGGTGTGGTGACACACACTTGTAATCCCAGCAGCTCAGGAGGCTGAGGCAGGAGGATCCCGAGTTCAAAGCCAGCTTAAACAATTTAGTGAGGCCCTAAGTACGCAACTAACTTAGTGAGACCCTGTCTCTAAATAAAATACAAAAACAGGGCTGGGGATGTGGCTCAGTGGTTGAATGCCCCTGGATTCAATACCCAGTACCATTTAAAAAAAAAAAAAAAGTGAAATTATTTTCACTAGGAATGTAAGTAATGATAAAGTTTTCTGAAACTTTTTTTTTGGTAGCAGGGATTGAACCCATAAGCACTTAACCACTGAGTCACACCCCAGCCCTTTCTTATTTTTTTTATTTTGAGATAAAGTTGACTAAGTTGCCTAAGTCCTTGCTAAATTGCTGAGGCTGGCTTTGAACCTGCGATCCTCCTGCCTGATTTTCTGGAGCCACTGGGATTATAGGCATTTGCTACTAAGCCTAGCCTGAAACTATCGTATTTATATATACATATATGGATCAGTAGGTGAGCAAATACCAAAGTTAAAATCTTGCAATTCTACATTTTAAATAATAGGAAGAACAGTATATCCCTATTTTGTTAGGAATATATTTCCTGCTACAACATTAATGAACCCATGCCAAGTGAAAGAAGCCTGTCCAAAAAGGCTACATATTGTCTGACTTCATGCATTATGAAATGTCTGGAGTAGACTAAAAAAATGTAAAGGGGCAGAAAGTAGATTATGGTTGATTAGGCTGGGTGGGAATGAGGGGAATATTATGGGAATAACTGCTAATGAGGACAATGTCTCTTTTAGCAGGGACAAAAATGCTCTAAAATTTTATTGTAGTGATAAGTTTCACAACCCTGTGTGTGTGTGTTATGTATATATTTTTAAATGAAATTGTATACTTTAGGTAGTGGAAATTAAAAACAAGGGCGCTCTACGACTGAGCTACATCCCCAGCCAGCCTTTTTTATTTTTTTTAGTTGTAGATGGACACAGTATCTTTATTTATTTATTTTTATGTGGTGCTGAGGATCGAACCCAGTGCCTCATGCATGCAAGGCAAGTGCTCTACCACTGAGCTACAATCCCAGCCCTGCCTTTTTTATTTTTTACTTTGAGAAAGGGTCTCAGAATTGCCCACTTTAAATGGGTAAAATGTGTGTGAATTATATCTTAATTGAGCTGTTAAAAAATATATTTCTTAGCTCGGTTCACACAAACACACAAAAACTAGAAATAACAGTAATAAGCACTATAACCCTGGGTTTTAAAAATTTTATTATTTATTTTTTAGCTCTAGGAAAAAAAAGACACAGTATCTTTATTTTATTTATTCTTTTTTAATGTGGTGTTGAGGACTGAACCCAGTGCCTCATGCTTGCCAGGCATGTGGTCTACCACTGAGCCACAACCCTATCCCTTAAATGGTCTTAAAATACCATTTCCTACTAAAAGAAATCAAGGTACCACACAAAAAACTCTGATTGCATGCCTAGGGCAGGAAATGTTCCAAATGATCCAGGGGTATCTTTCATAACAGAAATGTAGGACACTATCAAAGACTACTGGGGATGGACTCAGAAGCCATCTTGAGTGGAATCTGAGCTTCAAAAAGAAAATAGTTGAAACACATAAAAGATATTAAAATTGATGAATATATAACGGTAATAATAAGAACTAAGAGATGAGAGAAACCAAATCAATATCCCAAAACCCTACAAACAGAAAGAAGCCATTTATTCTGTCTTTCTTGCACAAACAGTACAGAAGAGGGAGTAAAAGTTGATGAAGAAAATTTCTTAGGAAATTTTTCTGGCAATTAAATAAACCAGAAATGACAATTTGAATATCCCTGGGTTATTACAATAGTTTCCTAACTGATCTTTCAGCTTCCTGCCTTGCTCCCTTCCTACCTTTTCTTCTTTCTCCACTAGTCCATTCTCACCAGAGCAGATAAAACATAACTTGTGAAGTGTAAACACATAATACTATCACTCCCACGCACAAAACTCTCCAACAGCTTCCCATCAAAGCCAAAATCACTACCGTAGGCCATAGGCCAAACTTGATCCGCCCACCTCTCTACTTAGCTTTCTTCTCTCTTCTCCTACAACTCTCTACTCCCTCCTAGTATTTGTTTTATTTCAGCCACATGAGCTTCCTCACTGTAATAACCATGTTGCCACCTCAGGACCTTTACAACTCTTATTCCCCCTGCATGTGATAACCTTTCCTCAGTTATACATATAAATTGTTCCTTTACCTCCTTCATATCTTTGTTACTATCTTTTTAAGATGCCTTCTCTGGCTGCCCCAACTAAAACTCTAATTCCCATCTCTAATTCTAAATATGCTCCCACATTATATTTTTTCTTAGCTTTTTTCACCATTTAATAAATTTTATATTTAATTTACTTACCTTGTTTATTATCTGGCCCACAACAGTGTAAGTACCATGATATCAGGTTTGTCTCTTGTTCACGCCTATATCCCAAGCACCTAGAATTTGTGCCTGCTACATAGCCAGCATTCAATACATGGTGAGTCTATGAATGCTCCTTAATACAAGAGCAACTCTAGAAAAGAAATTTGAAAATAGAACACTAGTTCAGAAAACATATAATTCACAAAAAAAGATTTTTAAAAATGCTTGACTTCAATAGTAATCAAATAACTGAAAATTAAACTTTTATGACAAAAAATTGTAACCATGAGGTTAACAAAGATTACTATCATTTATAATATCCATCGTTATCATGGGTGTATGAATACAGGCAGTATTATATTATGTCAATAATACTGCAGATTATTAGATCTTACATTGGGAATAATTAGAGAGATTTAGGAATTGTTTAGGACATACATTTTAATCTATCAATTCCACTTCTAGGAGCCTACCCACTCCCTCAAAAAAAAAAAAGTAACAAATAAAAATGAGCATTATAAAATGTGCCAAATAATTCCTGACAAGCAGTGTTTATAATTGCAAGAAGTTGAAAAGATCCAAAGTACCCAACAGGGATAAATGTATTGAAAGGTATCGTAAAAAACTAAAATAAGGGCATAAATTTGTAATAGTTTAAATGTAAAGGTACTAATTATGTTTTTTTAAATGAGAAAAGCAGGTTATAGAATATGTATAAGTATGCTTGCAATATTTAAGTCATCATGCACGTACGTAAAAACAAATGCATGCCTATGTGTTCACAAAGGGTACGGCAAAAAGATGGTTAATAAATTTTGGCAGTGGTAGTAAAGCTGGTAGAATTATGAATGATTTTTGTGCCCTGAGGTTTTCTGTATTTTGCGACTTGGGGAGTGTAGGGGAGTAAGGAGAATGAATTTCGCATGCACATAAAACCACCTGACTAATGTATGAAAATAAGGCTAAAAGTAAGTAAATATTCAAGTGTTGGGGCTACTGATGTTTCATATAGAAACATACTTCCAATTCCAAAAGGAAAGAAATGCAGCACTCCTTCAGCCTCCTCTACCCACAAAACCCGACCCTACCTTCCACGCTCGCAGTGTCTCATTCACTCACGATCCCACAGTCGGGCATATTCGCAACCACGTTCACAACTAAACATAAAAGGGAAAGCGCAAATGCCAATCACAGCACGCCATGCGGGCACGGTCCTTCACACGCCACTGCCACGGTCTCGCGGAACCAACCGCACGAGCATCGCCCCTCACGGGTTCTCTTCTAACGACACCTGCGCGGGGTCCGCAGGCCCGCACTCCCACCCAGCACAAAGGGTCCCAGGCTCGGAGCTCCAGGCTTTCCGAGGACTCACCACCCAGCCCACCGACACAGGCCGCGACTTCACTCCCCAGTGCCGCCCAAGTGGCACAGCCCGCGAGGGCTACTATAAAGAGCCACCGAAGTCGGCGGCGGCGGCGGCGGCGGCCGGCAACACTAGCCCCAATCCGTTAGAAACAGGGTAACACTTCCCAGAGGTCCCCGCGGCTTACCCGGGCAGGACTGGTCTTCCTATTTACGAGCTATGTGAATGCCAACCGCGGCATTTAAGGGCACGCGGCTCCGCGGTGGAGGATCATCTCGAGGTCTTGTGGGAGCTGCCTCCCTTTAAGCCCCTTCTCAGGAGCCTAGGAATGCAACTTGCTACTGAGAAGAATCTGAATAGGTCCGCCGCTCTAACTGCGGACTACAGCTCCCAGAAGCCTTCGCGGCACAACACTCTTCTGTAAAAAGGCACTTCCTCTTTACGTTGGCTGGATGGGCAGGTTGGAAGCTTTGGGCTATCTGGTCCGTGAAAGAAACGCAGCTCTGTCAGTTTAGTTCCGTCTGGTCGGGGCTCCCACCTGGACTGACAAGCTCGTTTGGGATGAAAATGGGGAAAGATCAAGGGTTCTTGGAGGCTTAGTCGGGTCTGAGCGTCAAGCTTCCGTCGGCACCCAGAAGGAGTGATGTTGAGTGACTGTGTGTGTGTGAGACTTTGGCCACGGAATTTGGGGGTCTGGAGTTTACAGGGTCTAGAGACCCTGAGGTCCAGTGAATTTTGAGATTGTGCGAATTTACAATCATATGTGTGACGCAACGGTCGCGTCATGTGTTCTTGTCATTGTTTAATTCTGACCGTACAATATGGTCAGAAACGTTATACTTTTGTTTCCTTTTTCTCCCCGCCTCCGCCCCGCCTCCATCCCGACCCCGGTACAGGAGATTGAATCCAGGGCCTCACACAATGGTAGGCATGCGCGCTATTGCTGAGCTACGTTCCTAGTCCTTTATATTTTTATTTTTGCATAGGATTTACTTACTAATTTACCCAGACTGGCCTCGAACTTGCGATCCTCCTGCCCCAGCCTTCTCAGTAGCTGGTATTACAGGCGTGCTCCACCTAACCCAGCTGAAACGGTATACTTTGATGTATTCTTTCTGAAATCCTGGATTGTGTCCATGACAGTGTTACTGGACTGATGACCTGAAATTGTGCATGATTGATGGAGTAATGTCACCAGACTACCTTGATTCTAAACAGACTCAGCCCTTTACTAGCAGTGTGACTTTGGACTAGCTGGTTAACTTCTCTGCCTTTTCTCAATACTCTTAATTAATTAAGAGAAAATAGTAACTCCCTCAAAGGATTTTGGTGAGCATTGAAAGGGTTCATTCGTGTAAATATCCGTTTTCAAGAGTGACAGTTCAAGTGTAACAGTTTTTATCTGAGGCCATGATTTACAGATCTCATCAGTTTAGCTCAGATCAGAAGTTTAGACCTTAGTCTAAAACCCAAAGTAGGGGCTGGGGTTGTGGCTCAGTGGTAGAGCATGGGTTCGACCCTCAGCACCACATAAAAAATAAATAAATAAAATAAAGATATTGCGTCCATCTACAACTAAAAAATTTTTAAAAATAACCCAAAGTAGGCTCTTTGGAAGAAAAGAGGCTCAAATATCAGGAATTCGCAATTCCCTCAATCCAGATTTTACACTGGAACTCCTACATAAGCCTGATGTACTTTAGAACATACAGTACTTCCAGTCCAAAGTGCTCCTCAGTATGTTACTGTGAACTTGGGGAAGAATGGAGTCCCACAGAGTAGGGAGCCTGAACTTTCTATTTCATAATAAAGAACAAAATGGTTTTAATCTCTCTTAATGCCAATGGTTGGATGTGGAGCACACCATCTGACTTGGTCTGTGGAAGAGTTACAACTGAAGGCCTGGTGTCTCATGATTCCTACTTCCTCTCTCAGCTCTGCTTTTCTCCAAGAAAGGGATCACCAGAGGAAACAAAAAGGCATTACACATCTCAAAGATGTGTCCAGGTGTGTGTTTCCTCTTTTTAGTGTTTCCTTTTTTAAAAATGAAATTGCTACCATTAACACCTCCTTGTATTTCAGGACATAACATTTCCTATATTTTTTAACTTGGTGGCAGATAGTGACTCATTTAGGAGTCTATTCCCTGTCCTTCCTAATACCCAATGTGCCATGAGCACTGTTCTTAAGCTTAGAAGCATTCCTTCTGGTATATGATAGTTTATGCAACACAGTCTGATGTTTCAGATTCCATTTTTAAAAAATTGTCCTAAATCATACTTTATGGCCAGGTGTGGTGGTGCATGCCTGTAACCCCAGCAACTCCGCAGACTGAAGCAGGAGGATAGCAAGTTCAAAGACATCCTCAGCAAATTAGTGAGGCCCTAAGCAACTTAACAAGACCCTGTCTCAAAATAAAACATAAAAAAGACTAGAGATATGGCTCAGTGGTTAAGCACACCTGTTATCAAAAAATAAAAAGTCATGCTTTATGGAATTTCTTTTGTACATGTGTTTCAGCATATGTACAGTTATTTCCATAGTCTCATTTCTGAAAATGGATTCTCTAGCTCAAATATCAGAAATTTAGGAATGTCACAGCTCTGTGTCAGGAGATTTTAGAGGCATTCAAAAGTAAAAGTATACACATTTGCTTCCTGAAATTATTATAGCTGAGTAAAAGAATGAATGTATATATACAGGTATTGCCAAAATACACTGTGGTGAGGATATCCAGGGACATAAAAGCAACACACCATGGGAATTTTTTTTTAATTTTTTTTTTTTTAGTTGTAGATGGACACAATGTGTTTTATTACTTTATATGTGGTGCTGAGGATCGAACCCAGGGCCTCACGCATGCGAGGCAAGCGCTCTACCACTGAGCTACAATCCCAGCCCCACACCATGGGAATTTTGAAGAGAAAGGCAGCATTTTCATTGCTAGATCCACTGGTAGGTCAAGTCATAACCACCATATTTTTTTGAGCCAGTGGCAACCAGTGGAGATAAATGGATTAAAAAAATAACAGCAACAAAACATTTTCCTCACAAATTTTATTATGATGATATATCTAAAGTAAGAACACTAGTACAAGATAAATCTGCAGCTGTTTGGAAATCATTGTGACTGCAGGGCAAAATAAACCTATTTGTATGAACATGAAAAGGCAACCAGAGAATCCATTCCTCATATGGGCAGAGTAACTAAAATTGCTTTTAGCCATTGCTTTCAGACTAAAAGCTATTTCTGCCTTAACTATATAAATGTAGTTTGTTTAGAATTTTAGAACTTTCGGCAACAGTAAAGCCATTCATTACACATGATGCAGCAACTACTGATAAAATACCCTGGGAATTTACTCTGAATCCATGAGAATAAAAGTTTCTTTTGCTTCAAATACTATTTGAAGACAAACTTTTATTAATATTTTCATTGCTAATCATTCCATAATCAATAGTGACAAAAAGTCATGCACATTAACATAAAAAATCTTTAGTGCACACCTATAATCCCAACTACTTGGGAGGATTACAAATTTGAGACCAGGCTTTGGCCACTTAGTGAGACCTTGTCTCAGAAAATAAAAAGGGCTGGGGGTGTAGCTCTGTCAAAGAGTACTTGTCTAGCATATATAAGGCCTGGTCCAATCCCCAGTACTGCTAGATACATAAAAACATTGAAAAATTTTTTAAAGAAAGGGGAAATGCCCATTATAAAATGATAAAATACAGTAATAACATCACTTTAGTTCATTGTGATAATTCCTGACTTTTCTAGCAACCTTCCTAAGTGTACCTATTTATAGATATTTATGATTTATGAAATGTACTCATATCTTTTTAAAAAAATTTTTTTAGTTGCTGATGTACCTTTGTTTTCTACTTATTTATATGTGGTGCTGAGAATCAAACCCAGTGCCTCAGACATGCCAGGCAAGCACTGTGCCATTGAGCCCTTTTTTAACAAATATTTGCATGTAATGCATGTGATAAGTTTACTTCCATAATTTGTTTCTAATGACTATATATTATCTTATGGCATTGAATTGATCTGTTATGGTCAAACTGCCTGAGGAGTCCCCTAACTATGCCACTCCTCTTTTCCTCCTTATTATTCTGTATGAGTTAAAGATTCTGGATGTCAATCATTTGTTCTTGGACTTTCATGCTCAGACCTGTGGATAAAGTTAAAGCCCTTTCAGCTTGCGATACCAGAAGGACATTGTGTTCACATCACTCACCAAGGCAAACATTTTTTCAAAATTGTACCATTAAATTCATCCATCTTTTCTTTCTGACTTCTGAGGTTTTGGGGGGTTTGTTTGTTTTGATACTAGGATTAAACTCAGGTGCTCTACCACTGAGCTACATTTTCAATCCCTTTTATTTTGAGATGGAGGGTTTTGCTAAGTTGTGGAGGCTTGCCTTCCAACTTGCAATCCTGCTGCTCCAGTCTTTGATATAGCTGGGATTACAGGGCTATGCCAGCTCACTTAGTGATGCCTGAATTTTTTCAGCCATAGTTGTGTAGAGAGCCGTCCATGGGCTGTGTGTGGACCACCATGCAAGAATCCCACAAAGCACCAGAGATAGGGCTGACCTGCTATGGTTATGCAGGCTCTCTGAGATGGATGTGACCTGCCAAGATGCCAATCAACCTGCCAACTACAAGACTCCACCTTCTTTCTACCCTGAGAAAGAATGTTGGATGGAAGGTCTTTGAAGTCCCCTAATATAAATAAAACACACATGGGGTCCATTTTGCCTTTTGCCATTTTGCCAGTTGCCAGAAGAATCATCTGGTTGTGGGCCCATCCAACCCCTACATTTTGAAACTATTTTCTGTGTTCTGTGGGTTTTTCACCATCTTATTTCTTTTAGTCAGTCTTTCACCAGTCAGGGAATCTCATCCCCACCACCCACGTGGGACGTGTATGACATAGTTGGACAGGCCTCCCACTGTCTAAAGTTATTTTTAAAAATCTATGATGTTTTCATCTAGTACTTTTTTGGCAGGGAGGTACCAAGGATTGAACCTAGGGGTGCTTAACCACTGAACCACATCCTTTTTATTTTTTATTTTGAGACAGGATCTAAGTTGCTTAGAGCCTCGATAAGTTGCTAAGGCTGGCTTTGAACTTGCAATCCTCCTGCCTCAGCCTTCAGAGTAGCTGGGATTACAGAAGTGCGCCAACATGCCTGGCTTCATCTAGTATTTTTATGGTTTTCTTCTCACTTAAATATTTGAATCATCTAGAGTGTATCATAGTACAAGGTTCCTGGATCTTGCATTCCACCTGTGGGAAAAACATCATTATATATGAGTTACTGGTTCCAAATGTATAATACACCCAGTAGGACAGTACCCCACTCCCAAAAGGTAGTGTTTCTGAGCTAGATATTCACCTGCATCCCTAGTTGGGAGACTCCTGCATCCCAAGACGCCATAAAAAATAAGTCCAAAAGTCAGAAGTTTAAACTTCATTTTCCCCACGAGCTTCTCCAAGTATTGTCCTTTCTTACTGTTCCCTAGAAATTCAGTGGGTTTAACTGGATTAAGATGAGGGAATAGCAAGAGTGCTATAGGAAACAAGAAAATGCCCTCACTCCTGGGGTGCTTTTTGTCTGTGTGGTAATAGAAACAAACCTGTTATCGTTCTCATTTTAACGCTATATTTCCTCTTCACACTGCTCTATTTCATGAACATAAGCTTAATTGTTTCTTAATTCTAGTGGTAGAATACAATTTCTTCTCTCTATATAACTGATTTTCCTATTATACCCTTATACTTACTGCCATTCCTATTTTACGTAGAAGGTGGTGTACCATATACATTCTTTTTTTTTTAAAATATTTTTTTAGTTGTAGATGGACACAATGTCTTTATTTTATTGCTTTGTACGTGGTGCTGAGGATCGAACCCAGGGCCTCACGCATGCAAGGCAAGCGCTCTACCGCTGAGCTACAATCCCAGCCCCCCATATACATTCTTTTGCATTTTCTTTTCACATTACTGATACATCCTGGAGTTCTTTGCACATAAATAAATAGAATGTCATCTTCTTAAAAGAGTGAATAATATTCCATTGCAGAGATATATCATAGTTTATTAAATGTTCCCTTGGGTTTATTAAATACTTGGGTTTATTCTGAAGATTTCTCCAATTCTTTAAAACTACTCCATAGCTGTTACTATGGTGATTCTTTATTCTCTTCCATGTAGGCTCTTATCCATTAGAAGACTAAATATGGCTTCTTCATATGATAGCAGATAAAATTAAGAGGGAGAAGACCTCAAGATAAAAGTGTCTTCCAAGCCTCCTACTGCATCAAATCAAAAGCTAAGCTCAAAGTCTGAAGGACAGAGAAAGAATGTGGGGCCAGGCATAATCCTGGTGATTCATGAAGATATGGCAGGAGGATCACACATTCAAGGTCAGCTTCAACAACTTAGTGAGGTCCTAAGCAATGCAGCAAGACACTATCTCAAAACAAAAAATAAAAAGGGCTGGCTGGGTACTTGGCTCAGTGGTAAAATGCCCCTGGGTTCAATTCCCAATACCAAAAAAAAAAAAAAATGTGCTAAAAGCCCTAATTCATTGGAACCCATTAGTGTATCAATGCATTACATTAGGAATTTGAGTGCTACTGTTAATTTTGCTATGATTAATTTTCACAACCATTATTTGGGCAAAATTGT
>PVHX01030688.1:0-15618 GCA_004024805.1 Geosciurus inauris | reverse complement strand
AATTTTTATTTATTTTTCTCAAAAGTTGCATTTAAATACATGTTATCAAACATAACAGAAAAAAAAAACAAATTTTCAGAAGCTGTACACACTATTCACTGAAAACATTTGTTGAGGCAAATAGAAAAAAAAATTATTACAATCATAATTTTTCTAACTTTGCACAAAATTATAAGCAGATTACATTCTTCATATTAAAGTTTTAATGTGAATAAAAATAATTTAAAATTTACTTATGAGTTATTATTGGGGGAGGTATGGGGACATTACTGTCTCGGGGAATTGCTAATGAGTTTAAAGCTCAAATTGTTTTCTCATAAAACCAAAGAATAAAAAAGTTAAATATAATTTAAAGTAAGTTTGATATTTTTATTTATAAAAATATATGCATATATTCACAAATTAATTCAACATTATATACAGTGAGAAATGTAAATTTTCTTTTTTCTGGTCTATTACCTACTATTGGGAGGAAACTAAGATTTAAAATAACTCCATCCTGAGGCACTTTATAAATTTTACAGCAAGTCCCTCCACTAAAAAAAAAAGATTCCAGGGCTATGGTTTCTGCCTATCAGTTACTTGAAGAGCCATCACAGGAGAATTTGAGATCTTGTATCAAGAGATACAAATATGGAAGTGGTGATGGGCTCTGTAGTGAGTAGATTCAATCCTCAGTCTTTTAACAAAAAAAAAAAATGGAGAAGCAAAGAACCTATCATCATAACTTTATTTCTTTCTGGGTTTATGTAATTTTCTGTCACTCAAAGAGCAGGATCAGTGGGCTCAGTTTGGTGGTGGTCCCTGAAGCCTTGCCCAATTGTTCTTTTAGGTGACAACTATCCAATCTGCACACAGCCATTGCAAAGATGTTGGGCTTCCACAATCTTCTGTTTCTTTTGTGTCTTTAGCCCACCACTTTTAAAATCCATTCATAGGATCCCTGTCCTAGATCAGGAACCTGAATTTCTTTTCTATACAGGTACTAAAAAAATAGGGAGAATACAAAGCACTCTGAAAGTCAAGGAATGATAAATGTGTATTGTTATCTTGAAATTGGGTAGGAAGGCTGTTTCATGTTGGTGGGACTGACAATTGTGGAAACTGGAAATGGTGGCTATGTACTCCTCATGGGCCTCTTTAGAATCTGGTGGCTAGTAGATTTCTTTGTGTCAGCTTAGATATTAGTCCTCTATGACTACTCCAGTGGAACTTAAATTAGCATTTGAGACCTGAGCATTCTGTTTCTTCATTGTATTTTGTTTCCATCACTTTCTTGAAGCTTTTTGTGGGTATCAATGTGCCACTAACCCAGCATGTTTCCAGATTGTGTGGTGAAGACTGGAATAATCATCAAAAGAGAAACACAACTGCATTTGTGTTTCTGTATGAGAGGATCTGTCATTTTTAGGGAACCCTGTTTCTGTTTCTCCTGATGTTTTGTTTTGTTTGTTGGGTTTTTGTTTCTTTGTTTGTTTTAGTTTTGTTACTGAGATTTCAACCCAGGGGTGTTTATCCACTAGTCAACCTCCCCAGGCCTTTTTAATTTTTTTTTAAATTTAGGGACAGGGTCTCATTGTGTTTCTTAGGGCCTCACTATGTGGCTGGGGCTGGCTCTGCCTCCTGAGGTGTTTTTTGTTGCTGCTTGTTTGTTTATGCATTTTTGTATTTATGTGTGTGTTTACTTATTTATTTATTTTATTTTCCAGGGATTGGACTCAGGGCTAATTGACCACTGAATCACTCCCCCAGCTCTATTTTGTGTTTTATTTAGAGACAGGTTTACATTGAGTTGCTTAGCACCTCACCATTGATGAGGCTGGCTTTGAACTCCTGATTCTCCAGTCTCAGGCTCTTAAAATTCTGGGATTACAGGTGTGTACCATTGTGCTCAGCCCTCCTGAGTTTTTTTAAGTGTATATGAAGCAGTACTTCAAAACCAGAAACTAAATCTAAAATACAGAACTCCAGCTTAGCTCTGTATTTTTTCTCTTGTTCTGAGAAAAAAGTCCTAATTTTCTACTCCTCTGATTACATTTCCAAAGCCAGGGTTCCCTGTTCACAATAATTGAGGATTAAGTAGAATAGATGGTAAAATGACCAGGCCATCAGTATAGTGGTATGGTTAATGTGCCAAATTAAGAAACTTTTTAAAAATGTAATGGGTCCTCAATTGATTTTTTTTTGTATGTAAGACTATAGAAGCTCTCTCCGTGCCTTCAGCACCTCCTATGCTGATTGGCTGCCTTCAATGCCTCCTTTACTTTCCTTTGCCCTATGCTGATTGGTTACTTGGAATCTTCCCCTACTCTTTGCCCTATGCTGATTGGTTACTTTGAATACTTCCTTTCCCCTTTACCCTATGCTGATTGGCTGCCTTCAGTACCATTCCTTTTCTTATCCCATGCTGATAGGCTATGCACCTGACATGATCAATACCCTATTGGCTGTAACCTAACCTCAGGACCACGATTGGTCTGAGGACCCTATATAAACTGTTACACTAACTGAAATAAATGGGTCTGCTTCTCGCTCTGGCAGAGCAGTTTTACCTACCCCCAGTGTCTGGGTGAGTGACTCCATGACCATCCACCCCATAAACCCTTGTCCTCTGGGATCACAGACCTCGTCTCATGGGACCCCATTCCTCAGTCCCCTTGTCCCGTGGGACCCCCAACTTGTCGAGCGAACCCACATGAGGCATGACATAAATGACATAAGACCACTTTATTAAAATGACCTGTAGAAGCATTCCAACATTCCAGCAAAATCTTTCATTCAGGTGTGACAGGTAAATAAAAATAAGACTGGACTGGAATTAAATTACTGGCAAGTTTAATCACAAGGGCTAAAGGACACAGCAGGTCAAACACAGAACACAGAAAGTCAAAGGCCATGTCAACAATCTGGTACTTTTTAAATACCTGTATTACATAGATTTTAACAAATAGCCTTAACCCTTTTCCAATATCTGTTTGGACTGAATCAATAACCCAGAAATTAATGAAGCAGAGAATCTAGTTTTATCTTTAACTTTGGTTTCAATTATCACAGTAACTGAGTTAAGATTCCCCATTGAAGAATTTACTGTGTGTTTTGTTCTTATTCAAAATCCCATATTTATCTAGTTTTAGAACATTCTGATACATGGCTCCCACAGATACCAAAGTCTCTTAGAGTATTGCCTTTTTTGGAACATCTTGAATTGTAAGTGTGTAGCTTCTAAGGGGAGTAGTTAGATGCTCTGCAGCTGAAAGAAATGCTCTGATATACTGTTCATCTAAAAAGTATATTATCTTTTCCGTTTTTTTTTCTTTCTTTTAGTACTAGGGGTTAAACTCAGTATCACTTGACCACTAAGCCACATCTCCAGGTCTGCTTTGTATTTTCTTTAGAGACATGTTCTCACTCATTGGCTTAGTGCCTTCCTTTTGCTGAGACTGGCTTTGAACTGGTGATCTTGCCTCAGTATCCTGAGCTGCTGGGATTACAGAAGTGCACCAATTTATCTCAACATTTTTCCTTTTATTAGATACTGTGAATAAAACTATACCAAAAATGTGATTTCAGTAATTTCTTTGACAAATGTATTCCAGTTTCTTTATATATATACCACAGTTATTTTCACTGTATTGTATAGATTTTTAACCTAGAATTGTTATTTATTTATTTTTATTTATTCATTTTTATTTATATAGGTATTGGAGATTAACCCATGGACAGTTTAACAATATGGTACCTCCTCATTTCCCTTGTTTTGAGACAGATTGTCACTGAGTTTCTTTAGAACTTTCCTAAAATATGTGATAAGGAGATGCCAAGGAGGATAACAAAGATGTGGAAAAAGTTGGCTGGAGATGTCAGGGTGAAGTAATCTGTTCATAAAGGGATTGCCAGGGCAAATTAATCAACAGTATCCAATTTGCTCAGCAGTAGCTTTAGCAAAAGTTCTGTAGGAGAGGCAGTATAGGCCAGGCTCTGGGGACGTTAACATTTTAATTTCCCACTACATGTTCTCCAACCTTTGGGACATAAACTGGTTTGGTCTGTTTTCTTAAATCTGGCCCAATTTCTCTATCTACACAGATTGCCTATTTTTAATTCTTGCTTAAATTATAGTATTGTGGAGTCATCATTTTTGCATTTAATCTAATAATATTTTAAAATTATTTGATAACAAGTTTTTTCTTCTCCTGATGTCATCCAATAACTGCAATGCCTATTTGCACACTGAGAAACATATCCTGATATTCCTACCAGAGTTCATTAAAATTTAATAATTATAGAGGAAATAATAGGAAAAATAGTTTCAGTTGGAAGCCATCCACTGGGAATTTAAATTGGAAGCCTGCGATTTCGTTATGCAATTAATTTCTTCCTTTCACAGTCTGGAATAATAGTTGTGGGAAAAAAAATAATGTAGCCTGAGAAAAAGAAAAATAGTCTTGCACTGACAGATTTCACCTCCCCTGACAAATGTCTTCCTGGTGCTAATTGCAGACAGGAAGAGATGTCTTACAGTACTGGAGCACAAGACCTCTGACTCAAGGGCTCAAATTCCTGAGCACTAAAACTGACCATTTCATTGATCGATGGAACAGACTCCAAACTCCTAAGTGTTCAAGAAAACTGACATTCTCACCAGACCACCTATTGGGATAACCTATATAAGCCTAGTCCCTTTCTTTGTTCAGTGGCTCATTTTTCATGAAGAAAGTTGGTCCATTTCCATAGGTGTAGTCCTGTTGCTGAATAAAGCCTAAAATAATTTGTGAAGTTTGCTTTCTTTCCAGACTTTTTTGTGCTAACAAAGGCTGTAGTCATTAGAACACTTATCACCAATCATGAACAAATCTTGGGTTCAATCCCCAGTTCTGGAAAACAAACTGAAACACCAGCACTAGAACTCAGAGTACCCATTGACTTTTGCTTTCTAGAAAATTAGTCAACTTAAAGTTGAACGTTACTGAATTGTCCATTATGAAGGGTCAGAACTATAGAGTCAACTGCACTGTATCATTCTCCTTTGTGTTGCATTTGCCACATCTCAGAAGGACTCACTCATGTGTTTATAGTGAGCTGGAGAGATTTCTGGACCCAATGTGCCTCAAAAACCTTGTACAGTGTAACTGAATTGATGAAGTTTTCTCACCACAGAAGTTCTCAGTCATTCTGTAGTGACTTATGATGTAACCATTTACAAGGTGACAAGAGGGTTCTAGTAGTATCATGGGGGGAAACCTCAGAGTTTATATTTTTTTAATACTATAGTCAAGGATCCAGGCCTGGTGTTGCACACTTAGAAACCTAGGCACTGGGAGATTGGGAGGAGGGGGTTTTAAATTGAAGGCCATACTCTGCAACTTAGCAAGACCCTATCTCAAAATTAAACATTAAAGTGGCTGTGTATGTATCTCAGTAGTAAAGCATCCTGGGTTTAATTATTAATACTTGAAAAACAGAAAAAAATTCTGTGCTTCAGAGACCAGGCACAGTAGTGTACTCTTCTAAATCCAAACTACCTGGAAACCTAATATTTCTTAGAGTATCATGAATACTAGGCAAACCTTGGAGATTTTTGTGATACTGTCTCAAAAAGGGAAATAATTATGGGAGTTATATGGGAGAATATTCTCTTTCAAATTCTTTCAAATTATCACATTCAATTACAGTTCCTTTCTTTCAGCCCCAAATTTAATATTTATGCTATATTTAAGACACTGAGCTGTAGACAAAATTACTTTTGACAACTTGCAGCATAATACTTTTACAGCCTAATACTTTAATTATGCAGAGAATGAGAAGTTGGGAAAGAGTACAGCTTATAGTATAACGACATCACCCCCAATGATCCCACTCAAGAAGAAAATAATTTACAGAATTGAAGTGTGTAAGGCTAACCTTGTTTAATAATCTCCCTAACCTAGGGCCAGCCCTTTTACTAATGTTTACACCCTGGTCTCTACTCTGCTGATTTTCAAGAAAAGGCAAGATCAAGGGAATTTCAATGGATTCTTTTTACATTCAGTCACCCAGCAGGAAAGATGCATGCAAAAATTCATGATTGTTTTGCCTCCTTCCAACAGCTACTCCAAGGCCTGGCCTAGCTAACCAACATCTTGAGAAAAGAAAAGTCTATGACATACATAAGAAATCTATTCATGTTGAAGAGAGAAAGGCAGGGCTATGATCACCTATTTGCCTATAAATCTATTTCCATATGAAATCCCTTTATATAATTTATCCTTGAAGCTCTATAATACTTGTGAGCTCAGAGAATGAGACTTGTTTTAAATTTTATTTTAGTCCATATATTTATATATACCTCTCATACATGAAATCCATAGAGAAATGGAGTACAGCCCAATTTGAGGGAGGAAGACTTCCAAGGCAGTAGCAACTGCAACATCACCCTGGCAGTCCTGTCAAACCCTAGAATCTGGTGCAGTGCTTCTATATCCAACTGCAAGGTCTGCACTTACCCCATGGTCAGGGCCACTGAGGCTCTGTGCTGTGCCACAAGGCACAGGAACTGCTACCACCAGGGATGCCTGCCCACAGCCAGGAGGTGGGGCCATAGCCATGAGAAACCATGGGCTGGGGTGACTGAGAGTATAGTGGCCACCTGCAGGAAGGATGGAATATAGCCTTCCTCAGTTCCCTTTCATGCAGCACAAAATTCCATGGAGCAGAGGAGACCTGAAAGGAGCATCTCCCATGGACATGCCTGGACATGCCTGGGACTCATCAGGTTGCTGGCCATAAGGAACACAGCTGTTGACTTGTTCAGTCATGCCAGCATGCAATTTATGGGGACTGTAAGGGGAACCTACCCATAGGCCTACAATTCATATAGAGCTCAGCCCATGCAATTGATAAGGGGCTGTAAGGGGCACCTAACAACAGGCCTACTAATTATAATTTATAGGGAATTTCAACCCATGCACAGGTGCAAAGAAAGGCCCAGTTTCAATTATACTATCTCACTAGACTTTTATTGATTTTATTGGGTGTAACCAATCACCAGCCCACACCACCAGTTTAAAAGAAGGGCAAGCTTTTAACCTGCTTGCCCCGCCACATTTTGGGGCTTGCTCCAAGGATATCACCACCTTGCTCTTTATGCCTGGATCAGCTCCACCATTCCCTGACATCCAACCATTGGCTGAAAAGAACCACCAGACAAGGGCAATGTCTGCTCTTTAGTTAAGAGTAGTCACTTGACATCAGAGGTACTTTGGGGCTCATGGTTGCTCTAGGATTGTGTGAATTAATTGTAATGTTTAGTTGCCCTAGAATTGTGTGAATTGCAGGTAGTGTTTAGTTGCCCTAGGTTAGTTCAACTTACCTATAGTATTTAATTAATGTGTATAAAATGCTAGTTGAGGTGTTCCAACATATTTGACAGTTTTTGCATTAATTAATTGTATTTGATGATTGTTGTGACTGAACATACACTTGCATTTAAAGACAATCCACTTCTGAGGAATTATTAATTATGTATGTCACTCATGATAAGACCCCACTGCCACCTGTAGCCCCACCCACCTTGTGTTGACTGCATGCAACATACACAGGGCTTTGACTCAGTGTTCTGAGTTAAGGTCAGGCAAAACTACAGCACTGAAGCTACAGGTGTCCTCAGTCTTGTTGCTCCCAGAGGAAAGTTTTCATGGTCCCAAGGGATCTGTCCAGAAAATAAGACATAGAGATTACCATTTATGGTTCTTGGTTGTACTGCCTACAAGAACATGCAAAGATGCTCTATCACTATTTTGCTTTTAATAACTTTGAATTTCATCAAGACACAGACTTTTTTGTCTATGAGAAGCAATAACTATTTAAAATCTTTAATTATTATTTTTTCAATATTAGCTATTGACACTATGGCCTAGTACTCCTATATTAGGTAAGGTTTCTTACTCTGAGCTATACTCATTTTTTTTTAATTTTTCCTTTCTTTTTTTGCAGGTGGAGTTAAACTCATGGACACTCTACCACTTAGCTACCTTCCCTTTCTTGTGTGTGTTTACATGTTTATGCATTTTTTAAATTTGAGGTTGGCTTTTCTTAGTTGGCCAGGTTGGCCTTGAACTTGACATTCTTTTGACTCAGATACCCTGAGTCACATTTCAGGTGAGTGCCACCTCACCTTAAGCACACATTTTAAAGCTGAGAAAAGCAACATGCAGTTGTTCATGGAATACCTACTGTGTGGTCTTCATTGTACATGCTGGACATTGAATCTTAAACAGAACAGATTAAAATTTATTTCTTTGCCAGGCAGGGTACTAAACATCTCTAATGCTAATGACTGGGTAAGCTGTGGCAAGAGGCCCATAATTCCATGTCCAGGTTTAACAACTTAGCAGTCCCTGTATCAAAATAATATTGAGAGGGCTGTGGGTATAGCTCAGTTGGTATACTTCTTGCCTCACATGCACAAAGTCCTGGGTTCAGTCCCCAGGACCACAAAAATAAATAAATAAAACAAAATAAAAAGTAGTTCAGAATATAGCTCATTGCATACTTATCTTGAGAGGAAACTTGGATACAGACCTAATGCCATAAAATAAAAGGTAAAAAGCAAAAGTAAGAAGCATAGACTTACAGATATTTATAGAATTTTGGAAGCTTTTATTCTGGTGGTGAATAAGCCAAATCACAGACAGGTAAATATATGTATAATCACATAAATTTATGTCCAGGAAGAAAATGAAGTAGGAAGAGAAATGAGATACAGAAAAGGAGGTGAGTATGAGACTTTGAGTGGTATTGAAACTTAAGGGACACTACACAGTGAGTTAAGGGGGAATGGAAAGAGAACAAAGTTCAAAAAATAGGTGTCCCACTTAGTAGAGTGGGGAATAGCACACAGGGGCTGCTATGTGCTACAAATGTCCTAAGGTTTTTACTGAATGAGAAAGGACTAGATAGGAGGTAAAGGAAGAGACTTTATGGGTAGGGAGTGACAGAGTTGGAACTCACAATTTTTGTGACTGCAGAGCCTTTTTTTAACATCTCCTAAGGTTGACAATATGAGATGATTCATGGGCATATAAACCTGGAAGCCATCAAGACTTCTGTCCAATAAATTATTTAGTAGTCCACAGTGAGAAATGTCACAACATGGCAGACACTTTTTTTGAGATAAGATATGAAATCTATGTGAAAGAGAGGGCTGCTTGTGGAGCCAACCTACTGCTCACTCAGGCCATTCCATGCACCTAAGGCCAGTTCTTGTCCTAAAATCTTCACACCATGTCTTCAACTGAGTGTACCCCATGCTCAGGGCCATGACCAAGGTATATTTGAGTAAGAGCAGGAGTCTTAATTCCAAAGGAAAAATATTTCTAGTAACTGGCAAGACTAGAGGATGATGAAGGTGTTTGTGGCTAGCTGAAAGTCCAAAGTAAAAAAGGGGGTTTAGAAAGACACACAAACACTTTTAGAGAGAAAAATGAAACTAAGTGGAAAACTGACCTCTAATGCAGGAATAGTGACCCTGAACTAGCTTAGCATGTTTATCATAATCATGAAGTTTAAACTATAGAAATATTGAAACTTTTTTAAAGCCTGTACTTTATCAAGTGTCTTCTTTGTGCACTATAAATTTACAAATATAGAAAACAATTTGTAGCTATCCTTCTGTTGAAGTGCAAAACAACAACAACTACAACAAAACCCTGCCTCATGCTGATACACCCAGGAAGTCCATTGTCAAGTTTTGCAAAGTACACAGGCTTGAAGGTCACAGAACTTGCAAAATACTTTTGGTTGACTTGTTATGCTGAGAAGCCTCTATCCCAGGCAACCAGGGTCTTAGCTCAAGATTAAGACTATAGGTTTGTGCCTTTGCACAGATCTTCCTCAAGTATGGCATTATTGTAGCTTTTGGACAATCTTGCCCTGTACCTTTGCACAGAAAGTTCCCAAGGAAAAGTGCTGCCACAGTTCTCAGGCATGCAAAGACCATGATCAAGTCACTTCTTTTCACAAGCATTCAACAATGACATTGTATGAATCCACTTTGTAGATGCATTGCTATATTCTGCTACATATTCATACTATGAAAGTCAAAAAATGTCATCCAAATCCAGCCAGGCATCTCACTGAAGTCTGGAATGGGACAGATTTTAGCATCTGACCAGGGCTAGAGAAATAGCTGTGGGCATATTTTCTGAGCATTAGCCTCTCTTACACAGGAAACCAAATATAGAAAACTCTGGTGCTCTTATGAGTGAACTGAGAAATGTACGGACTTTTCAAATTGAAAGGTGGACAAAAGCCAACCCTCAATCTCTCATTAGACAGAAAAATATCCCATGGGATTACATATATTTTGGAGTTTCAAACTGTTGCTTTGACAAAATAATTGGAAATGAAGTCAGATCGTGATTGAGTCTTCCAGTGATTTGAGATTTAGAAAACCTGAACCTGAAAATGATATTCATGTCCACAGTATATGAAGAAAAGTCTTCAGATCATAATTTGTTTTCAGAAATTATAAATTTTTATTTTGTCTTGGATAGTTAACTAAAGATATCAGCAGAGCAATTTTGAGTTGTTTCTCCAGGAATGGCCAGAAATGACAAAATACCACCAGCTGCCCTTATTAGCTTCATGGTTGTATTTAGTGACATGGAATCTGACTGTAATGTCTGATGTACAGCTTTTTCTCCTTCCTAAAGAAACTTATTGGGATAAGTATTATAGCATAAGGCCACAAAAAATAAGATGCCTGTAGAAGAAGTGGATAGGACACAAATTTCCTTTTATTTAACTTCTGCAAGCTTAGAATATGGGAATCATTTCTTGTTTTCAGTGAATTGAACCTCTGAGTTCATCCAGCCCATCATCACTCAGAGTTGCTGGTCTTCACTCTGGTGATTCTTTCCTGACCCCAATGTGCTATTCTCCAGTACATTTCAAAGAACAAAAAAACAACCAGCAATATTCTGTGCTGGTATCCCATCTGCAGGGGTGATTTTGCAAGTAAATATTGATCTTTCTGTTTTTCCAGACTAGTACTCTGTCTCTCAAATTTGTGGGAAAGTAATGAGCAACCACTTAGCTCTGTGTAAACAAGGAAGTTTGTCTTGAGCCTCCTGTATAATTATTGATGTTCCTTTGAAGATGAGAAAAATATCAGCTCCTGTTTTTTATTAAGTGGTAAGCACAGCTCACTCTGTAAACATAAATTTAGTTAGTGAGTTCTCTGGCAGAATGGCCTCCTATTTTTTCCCAGTCCTCAAAACTGAATTTTCTGTCCTTCTTTCTCTTCAGCAGCCTTAGCTATAAAATCAGTATTGCCTCTGAGAAGCTTCTTTGTTCTTATTAGTAGAGCATTTTTGCAAATTTTGTGGGTTTTTTGTACGAATAGAAAGGATCTGTCTTAAAATGTACACAAAACAAATAGAAGTGGCTCGCTGCCACCCTGAAAGAAGCAAAAAAATCTTTTCCTAAAGGCATAGAGAAAGAATTGTCTATAACATGTTTAAGGTCATGCTATTGAACAGCATCTTTACAATTGTACACCATACCTGTGTCTTGATATATTTGGTGCATCAGTGATTTAAACTCCTGAATAATGTCACCTACATGAGGCACTTGAAAATAAAAGCCCATAAATCCCAGCTCTTTGTTATTTTATAAAAATCCCTGAGTCTCTGATGTCACAGCAACTTTTCTCACAAAGCTCTAGGATTCTAGTAGTGCCCCCTGCTGTTGAGATATGGAGACTGACAGAAATGAGTCTTCCCATGACTCAAACTTAGAAGTGTTTTTCCATAGCAGTTGACAATTCGTTTCTTAGAAAGTAGATGCTGATGTGGGCCCACTTATTTTACATTGCCAAAAAAATGAGTTTATTTACTTGAGGACTCTAAAGGAGCTACAAGAAATGGACATCAGGATGTTGTGATGTTTGGAATCCCTTCAACCGTACCCACGTAATACAATGGGAAGAGACATTGGGACAATTTAAAATCTCACAGAAAGCCATTGACAGGTCTATGGAAAAGGTAGGCTATCTCTGAAAATCAGTACCTACAAACTTACTTTGATATACATTGGGAACCACAGCCAGGAGAAAAGTTAAATTTTTCTATCTCATTAAATGACTCAGGTTATGTAGAGTTGTATGCCATTATTTGTTGCTCAATTTCCAATATTGTGTTACCTTTATGTTTATTTATTACAGACACATGACTCCAGCATTAGAATTTCTCATGAATTACATATATGTATGTATGTAAACATCAAGTACATAAGCTTGATGACAATCTCAAATGTAGATGGTAGAATAATCCCTAGGGAATATGTTGGGAATATATGGAAGTCCTATGAAGCACCATAACTTTTTCAAGGTCACAAACATGGTCAGAAAAAGGAAATGGTTCAAAATCAAAATTTGTAGTCCCAAACTAGTGGAGCTTGCTATACTCAGGCTTGTATGGGGACCTGATCCAGGGTGTCTTTGTATATTTGTGTCTACCCCTGTCTGTCAGATTATAATGAGAGCATTTAGCCTCACAGGGGCTTTTAAAACAATTATGTGTAATAAAGGGACTCAGGTAAATAGTCCCAAAGGAAATAAAATTATTTACTTGGCAATGTAAAAATACAAAAATTTTACAAAAATACAAAAATTTTAAACTTACTAGCTAGGCACCCACTGTCTAGATATAGCACCAGCCTGCTAAAAGTTTGTTAAGATAGCAAGCATAGAGCCATAACTTATTTTTATCTACCAATCTGTGGATACTCAGACCTCAAAAAAAGTCCAAAGTAGTGAATTTTTAAGAGTGTGGATCAACACTGGGTTCTGAAGACACTGGTGATTTTTCCCAAGGAGACTAAAGGTGCAAGAAGACAGATCATTGCAAGTGAGGATAGTCTACCCCACCTCTGGAATTAGCCTTTGGATAGCTCCAGACTCTCAAAAGTTATATGTATGCGTGTGTGTGAGTGTGAAAGCATGGGGGTCTCATATATACCGAGAAAATGGATAACTTTTTTTGTTCTGCATTCATTTGACTGTATGGCATGTAGGCAGAAGCTCTGAGTTGAATAGAGAAAAACCTTAATCCTGAGCTTGCTAGAGAGTATAGTGGTTGGATTAATTCATTTCTCAAATATATATGAAGAATTTACTTTTGGTCTATCATTTAGAAATAAATTTAGACAAATCTCCTAGCCTTCCTGATCTTCCATTATCTTCTGAAAAGTAGTCAAGCCCACCAGGCATCTAGACAGAACAGGGGCAGGATGTTAGAAGTTAAAACAGGATGTTAGAAGTTAAAACCTTCTGCTTTTCTCTAGATATAAAAACCTTTAGCCAGATGTTGAGGAGGCCTATTTTCAAATTGATAATTGATTATTTGGGGTTAACAAGGGAAAATTTCTGATCCCAGAGGCATCACTAGGGCACTTTTGTAGAGAATGACTAGGCAAAATACAGGTCCCTCTTGTATGGTTTCCAGTGGAAGTCTGAGTTCTTGTACTCCTGCTATACAATAAAAAAAAAAAAAAAAAAAAAAACCTGTTGTAAGACTCTGGTTACTGAAGAAACAGTGGAGTGGCTGAGGCCTCAAAGTCAGGCTTTGTGAGTACTCATCCTTAACAAAACCAATCACAGATGCAGTTGTCTACAGTTTTCTACTTTGTGGCAGGACATCAGTTGTGAGGAGAATCCTATACACACGGGAGCCTCATAGCCTACCTTGCCTATTACATTTGACCTGCCTGGCCATTCTTTGGGAAGTCCATTATGCAAGAGGTCTCAGGAGGTTTAAGCTAAAGGAGATGCCCAGCCCCTCATGTCTCTCTGTATCACTTAAAACTCCATTTTGCCTCCTCTATTATTTAAATGTGACTACACCTGTATCCAAAAGATTTTGTGGGGTTTTGGTACAACTTGAAGATTTACAGAACCTTCCTGTTTCTAACTATATCTGAATTAAAGGAGACTTTCCATATATAGAGCATTCTTACACAGTTGGAGAACACAGATCTCCATGAGTATAAAGCCTCTGATGAAAGGGCCTTATATAGTTCAATGAGTATGCCAACAAAACTGTGCTGTTGCTTCTGAGATCTGGCATGTGGCTCAACACAGACAAGCCTGATATCCTGCACCTGGTGGATCCTAGTCTGGGAAAATGACCTGTTTTTTCTTTTAATTCTCAGAGGAAAGGTGCTTTTGTTAATTGGGAAAGGCCTATGAAAAGGCAATCATCCTAGTCATATTTTCTTCTGCAGCCATCTCCACTGGCAACATCAAATTTAGGCAGAAAAGCACCAGAGGCACCATGTTAATAATCTTTCAGGCCAGTACCAACTCTACTTCTGCTGAAATGTTTTTATTGCCCTGGGACTAATGTTCCTTGTGGCACCCCTCTAATTGTGTGCTCCTGGGCATTACAAGGTGTCAAATCCCCCACAATGACTCTTTCCCCTCTTCTCTGAAATTCAATTTTTGTAGTGCTATATTTTTTTCTACTACTGAGGATGTCATTAATATTTTGAGTAATAAAATTTTATGTTGACTGACATAATGTTGCATTCTCAATCTATTCATTCGGCTATGCCATCACCAGCACAATGTAGCCCTAAATGGGGTCCTCATTAGAACCTGTACATCCTGTGGGGGTAAACATATACAGGTCTTCATCAAGGACTTGAGATGAAGACACCTGTGTATTGGGCAAAGTTGACTGCTAAAGGATGGGAGAATTCCAGGCCAGCAGAGGGTGAAGCCTTCCCTAGGGTAAATGCCCTGATGACCATGGACCTAAAACATAGGTTCAGATACTAGAGGTGTCTGAAATTTTTGTCTCATTTGTCCACTTCTTCTCACATGTATAATGTGGCATCAACTAGGTGACATAAATCCAATTGCATGTGATGGCATGCAGAGATCCCCTGACAACACTGAGATTAAAGGTTTTTCTACATGCCATTGACACAATAAAAATTTGCCTCAACAAATGTTTTCAGTGAACAGTGTGTACAACTTCTGAAAAATTTTTTTTTCTGTTATATTTGATAACATGTATTAAAATGCAACTTTTGAGAAAAAAAAATGTAGGGGGTAATTAAAATGTTACTGTAACAAATATTTATCAATTATATATTGCTACATTAAATTCCTTAAAATTTTTTAAAAAAGGAACAAAATATACTTTGAAGAGAATAGGAGTCAATGTTTAGGAAACAGTTTCATCCCTTCTAGTTGTTTTAACTGTCATTGTTACATTTAGTTGTTGTTTTTTTAATTTTTTTTTTTTTGTAGATGGACACAATGTCTTTATTTTATTGCTCTGTATGTGGTGCTGAGGATCAAACCCAGGGTCTCACACATGTGAGGCAAGCGCTCTACCGCTAAGCCACAATCCCAGCCCCTTAGTTTTAATTTTATTTTTTTCACTAGTGTGGAATGAACCCAAAGTGCATTGCTATTGGTTTCTTCCACAACAATTTTTACTTTCAGAGGATATTATTAATTTGTGAAGTCTGTCTTGAACTTGAGATCTCCCTGCCTCAATCCCTCAGGATTTTGAAATTACAGTATTTGCCGCCAAGTGGATTTTTTTTTTTTTTTTTTTTTTTTTTTTT
>PVHX01030687.1:0-15619 GCA_004024805.1 Geosciurus inauris | reverse complement strand
AGACCTGTGTCAGGACAGACATGTGTCAGGACAGACCTGAGTCAACGCAGACCTGTGTCAGGACAGACCTGAGTCAATGCAGACCTGTGTCAGGACAGAACTGCGTCTGCATAGACCTGTGTCAGGACAGACCTGTGTCAGGACAGAACTGCGTCTGCATAGACCTGTGTCAGGGAAGACCAGCGTCAGGACAGACCTGTATCAGGGCAGACCTGTGTCAGGACAGACCTGTGTCAGGACAGACCTGTGTCAGGGCAGAACTGAGTCGGCACAGACGACACCCACACCGTGGATCACCGTCAAGACTTGTTGTCTCAGGTGATGCTGTTGCTGTGTAGACCCCACCTCCGGAAGTGACACCACAGATCAGTTTGTGCGCACTTGTTCAAAGGCAACATTCAAGAAGGTGTGGGCAAAGTACAGACCTGTGCAATCAGTGGTCACCTAGGAGACCTGTGGAGCAGAGATGGAGCAAGAAACAATGTGGAGGGTGCTTCAGCCTGAGGTGGCCACCAGCAGAGAAGCCTGGGCTGTCCAGCCCTGGGCAACAAGGCTGTCAGGCCACAGGCCTTAACGCCCCGCAGAGCCACCCTGCCATGGGTCTCCTGTCATCTCCGCACGCAGAGGAAGCCAATCCCTTTTCTCCTCAGTTCCAGGGAGAACAAGGTCCTGGGGCCCCAGGCACAGACTCCGAGGGCCTCTGCGCACTTGTGAGTGCTCACGTGGGACCTGCCTGCTCTAGTAACCATCCAAGGCGTCCAGTCTGATTTGGCTGGAGGTGCCCATGTCCAGATGGCCAATGCAGAAGGGCAGCCGCAATGGCCGTGGGCAGCCGCAGCTCTTCTTGTGTGGGTTCTGTCCTGAACAGACCCGCAGGCCTAGGAAGCCATGGAGGTGGGTCCCCTCGCCCCTGCCCTGGGCAGAGCCAAGCACCTGGCCTGCACCCAGGTGGCCCCACATTCTCTGCTCTGTAGACTCTCCTGTCCCCTAGGGCGGTGCATTCCCTCGGTCTGGAATCCAGCTGTGTGTTCTGCAGGGCGTTCTTGTCCAGCCCTTGTGCATTTTACCCTAGACCCCAGGTGGGGCACATGGTGGCTCCTGAGGCCCCCCTGGGGCTAAGGCCACGGTGTCTGTGAGGCCTGTGGGTCTGTGAGGACTCATGCACATCTCTGCTGTGGTGGTGGCCAAGGTCTTCAAATTCCTTCCTGTGGGGCCACGTCACATGGTCCCGCGCCATGTCTGTATAGTGGACACCACTGTTGCAATGCCCACGTGCCCCAGGGAGCTGCAGGCCACCCTGCTGTGGTCGGCACTGTGAGGAAGGTGCTGGAGCGGCCCCATCGTAGGTGCAGTTGAGGATGCGAGGGAGAGCGCCCGGCCACATGCAGACAGGATTGTGCCGAGGAGACACTGGACACTCACACCCGGTCCAGCGCGCATAAGGCGAAGCCGCCGGGAGAGCGCGTGCCCTGTGTAGCGTCCTGCCGCAGACTGGGCAGCCTCCCCAGCAGCTTCCCGGGAGCCCGGGGCCCTAGCGAGGCCCAGCAGGGCCCACGTCTGAGGGCCGATTCCCAGCAGGGGCTTGTGGGAGAGAGAAGGCTCTCGGGCGCCTCCTCCTCTTCCAGAAGGACATCAGTTCCATCGGAGCAGAGCCCACCCTGATCGGCTGCCGGGTCGTGGCCTCCTCGAGGGTCTTACCTTTGACACACTCATGAGGGGCTTAGGGCTCCGACCCACGAATTCTAGGGCTACAGTTCTGTCCCTAGCACTGGACACAAGAGGAGAAGAGGACTCCGGTGGGGAACAGCGACACCTGTGCTTGCCCAGCGGCAAGTGGGCCAGGCTCTCCGCCTTGCCTGCTGTCCTGTTGACGGCCAGGGCTCCACAGCCAGGGAGCAGGACGCTTCGCTGTGGCCACTTTCAGAATTCATGTGATACTGACCTTGACAGGAAAATCCCACAGGGCAGTGCGCATGATGCACGTCAGCACAGGTCACCCCGACAGCCTCTCTCCAGGGGCACCTCCCGCTCCGCCCGCCAGGCCTGTGGGAGCTGCTCGCCCTCTGACACCTCGAGTCAGTGTCCTCGAGGCCTGCAGGGATGTGTCCTGAGGCAGGGTTCCGCGGCACCCAGCCGACAGTGTGCGCACCAGGCTCGGGGGTGACAGCCGCCCGCCCGCCAGGGAACACAGGGAGCGAGAAGTCTCCCGCTTCCGGCCACACCAGTCACTTGGGTTTGCTGTCCGGCCACACCTGTCACTTGGGTTTGCTGTGTGGGCTTTGCTTTACTCTGAGCCGATGTCGATCTCTTGCCCGCTGCATTTGGGAGCCCAGCGCTGGCCTCCAAAGCTGCCGGCTCTGCGCTGCGGAGGACGCGAGGCCCCAGCCATGTCGTCATCGGGCTCCTCTTCATGGTCCACCATGAATGAGCCTGTTGGGGTGATGTGGTCTGCAGGTCCTCCCAGACTGCAAGAGAGAAAGCAAACCCTGTCCCTCACTGGTTCCAGGAGAAGACCCTGGTGAGCGGGGCCCTGCAGCCGCTGGCAGCTCTGAAACAGGAAAGCTGCTCCCCAGAGGAGCTCCCCCTCCAGCACGACCACCGGCCACGCCTCCCGGGAGATCAAGCTTCCCGTGCAAGGGTGGAAGCCGGTCCCCCTAAGGGGAACCATTTCACAAAGAGCCTTGCAGGTGACAGGCGGAGGAGGGCGGGGCTGAGTGAGGGCCACCTGCGGGGGCCCTCCTGCTTATCAGCTCCAACCAGCGCACTGGGGTTGAGGGGGATGCTTCCAGAGTCTCAGTGCCCCAGAGTGCCCGTCACCCTGCCACTGGCTGGCTCCAGGGTCTCAGCGGGTCTCCAAGCAGTAAGGACAGCATGGTCACAGGGCCGCCATGAACAGGAACGATGAGCTCTGGCCTCTGGATTTCTTCCTCTCTCCTGCTGGGTGGCCCAGTCCTGCAGGTGTGTGCCAGAGAGCATTTTAAATGGGGCTATTACAGCGCAGCTGCTAGACGGCCTGATGGAGAGGTTTTCTTAGGTAGAAATGACTTTCTAAACAGCACCTACTAACAATAGAAATTTAGAAAAAGATCCAGTACTGTTTTTTAAATCTTAGGCTATTTTCGAAGCCCTGGGGAAGGCGTGAGTGCACAGTCTCAACTGTTTTTATTGGGGATCTTTCACCAGAGACTTTTTGGAGAAGCTGCTCAGCTGCACACCTGGCAGCCACCTTGGGTTCACGGGGACCTCTGACCTCCCTTCCTGTGAGTGGGTTGCACCGCCCAGCCAGGGCCTGGGTCTCCCTACTTCCTGTTGTGGAGGGTGGGCATTTCCCTCCTTCCCTGGGCTTTGAATTTAGCCAGCTAATTTTCCCTGGCCGCTGAATGTGGACAGGTATGATACACTCTCTGCAGTAGAGGCTTTTCATGAAATTCTAGGAGTTGCTTTTCTTCTCAGCCCCCCAAATGCACACGTTCCACGTAAGGCCTGCAGCTCAGCCTGAGTTACAGAGGATGAGGCCCACAGAACCAAGTGGAGCACAGTCACTGGGGGGCAGCCGTCCATTAACAGCCTGTAGGAGACAAGAGCAAGGACGAAATGCTTGGTCCCATGAACCCACGAGATTTTAGGGTTGTTACGTAGCAAAGCTGAATTGTAAGGATTGAACGCTTAGAGTGGAGCACTGTCACAACTCCAGTGTGACATCGATTTTGGAGGCAGAGGCAGCAGTGAGGAGCCTTCCAGGAGGCTGACAACCGGCGGCGCATTTCATGCGCTGGCAGTTTCCTTGGAAGGCAAACACACGTATCACACACTGAAGGCTTTCTGAAGAAAGGGTCTTAAAAGGTACGAGTGCCAACTGGCTGTTAGAGTCTGCATTTGATAAGGTCATAGAGGAAGGAGATTGGAAACTAAGTGTTCTGGTTACCGGGGGTTGTTGCCCAAGAAAACATGGTGCTGGAGACGCCGGGACTTCCAGGGCTGAAAAATGAAATTCCTCACTTCTAGCTAAAAGATACATGTTTGGAGCCATAAAGGCTAATTAATAGTAAGATTCAATTTAGGAGAAAGTTCACACTAATAGCATGCACACAAAACTTCTGATTGGGTGAAGGCATCTCAGAGACACTTGAAGACACAGACGTTTCAGAGACATATTGGAGAGAAAGACAGATTTGTGAGAGTGAGTGTGTCTGTCAGTACATAGAGCAGGACAGAGCAAACAGATGTCAAAAATCAAGGTCAGATTGGAAAAGGGATTTCATACTAAGTATCGGCAGCCTGAAACACAAACGCGTGTCTTGAATGTCCTGTGGACCCCCAGCTCTCTGTGAATAAGAAACAAGCCAGACATCTGCTCAGCCCAAGAAGGGCATCCGTTACAAAGCTCTCCACTGACTCGTCCAAGCAGAGTAAAGAAGAGGGAGGTGGAGGCTGTGGCGGGCCTCCCTGGAGGAAGCTCTTGGGGAAGCTGATTCCAGGTTGCAGATCCCTGACCAAAGACTCCTAGTCAAATGGCTCTCCCCACCCCAGTGCCTTTGTGCTTACAGGGCTTCCAGTGCTGCTAGCCTGGTGGGTCCTGGGTGTTCTGCATGCCCCACGGATGCTGCCGCACCTGTTTCTGCCCTAGGGAGGGCACGTGTCCCTGCTCTGGTGATTCGCCCTCAGCCACATGAATTTGTTGTCTCGTGCAGTTCGATACACACCATGCAGAAGCAGCAGCTTTAAGTGTGGCTTTCCCTGTGGTTCAGACCAGGCTTCTTGCTGTTCTCCTCAGCAGATGTTTACCAGGCGGTGCTGTGCAGAGCCACCTCTGCAGCCTGGGGCAGAAATGAGAGCTCGGAGCCAGAGCAGGTGCAGTGTGCCAGAGCCGCAGTGTGCAGAATGAGCAGCATTAAGGATTTCACAAGCTGCCTTTGGACTGGTTGTTATGTAGCAAGACTGATAGTTGTATCACTTCAAAAATCAAGGAATATTTCAGTATTGATATGTTTAGCTCAATTTGTAAAAATTTGATCTTGATCTATAAACTCAAAGTAGTTCTAAGGGAAGAGCATCAAGGCACACATCCAGGCTGCTTTATAAAAGCTGGCATATTCTTTTACCTTTGTGGATTTTTAACACAAAATTTAATTTGAACCAAGTCATGGGAGTTGGAACAAATTTTCATTTACTTAAATGTCCTACAAGGAAGAATTAATGTCACCCAGGAAATCCCAGGGATGAATCAACCCACTACGTTAAAAGCAGAGCTTCCCAGTTTGTGTATACGGAAAACTTCATTTATTTGAAGCAAAGTTCATAAATGAATGAGCATCCAATAACAGGGTTGACAACAGAGGAGGTGTGCACAGCTGTTGTGCTGTAGGGACTTAGGTCCACACCCGCATGGACCTCACAGTCAGCATAGGTGGCTCAGTGTGGCCTTCGCTTTTGAAGGCAGTCCCACAGGCGCTGGGCATTGAAGCCCCTGCCCGGCACCAGCAGCGACCAAGCAGCTTCTGGTGTCGTGCTGTGGTGCAGGCAGGGACCCAGCCTCACACTGCACACCGCCCTGGGCACACTGGCCCGCGTCTGGCTTCAGGGTTCCAGGACAGGCCCTTCCAGGGAGCTGGGGCCCCGCATAGTGGGCAGCATGAGGCCTGGCTGGATGCAATGCCAGTGCAAAGCACCCAGAGCCTCTCCAACCACTGAGACGTCTCTGCAGTCCTGACCCAGCCGGGCTGACACTCAGAGACAAAGGGGCGGTGGGAAGACAGGACTGTGTGCAGCACAGGGCAGCGGGAGCCCCAGCAGGATTCCCTGGGGTCAGCAGGGAGGAGAGCGGCCTCTCCCCACCGCAGCCTTCCTTGTGTTTCCAGGACCCACCGCCTCCCATCTCCACTGCCCTTCCTATTTCTGAGGTGCATGTTGTGATTTCCATCAAGTTCATCTTGTAGAGATCTGTCAAATGCTCTCAGAGCTTTCACTTCACTTCAGGTCAGATCCTCATTTGTAGGACACCATCAAGTGTAATATTTACTGAAACAAATAAATAGCTCATGGTGTGGATCTTATTGAAAAGGAAAAGAAAAATAAAGCCTCGCTTTGTTCAGGGCAATGTAATTCCCATAGTTGGTCCCTTTAAATGTTAGCAGTGACTTGGATCATGACAAACTTAGGAATGCTTTATAAATTTGGGAAATAGCACCACAATCATTAATGATTCACAGAAGAAAATGATTCCCTGGTCACAAAAGTATTTTTGAGAGGGATTATGTACACACAGCTTCCAGGGCTGGGCCCAGAGGCCTCCGTCATCCGAGGTGGTATTTAGTGAAGTTTCACTAACTATCTTGGCTGAGAATCTTGGTCATATTTGACGTTTTGAGCTTATCAAAGGTTAAATTGTGAAGCTGCTAATGCTGAAAAGTTATCACTTATCTTCCTTTTGCTCTTCCAAGACAAGGACCCTGAGCGCACAGTGCCATTTTCAGGGGCTGTGGGAGTCTCTCCCTGCAGACGTGGAGCTCAGCCCGGGGCAACAGCATCATGGAATCATCATGAAGGACCTTATGAAAAGATTTCCAGAAGTGCGACATCTTTGACTCGTCTCGCATGGAGCTGAAATTTTCTCATTGAATTGGAGAAAAAGAAACATGTTTTGTCCATGTTTGGTGGCATTCCTCTCAGTGTGGGGTGTGTGTGTCACACAGCTCGCCTAACTGGAAGAGGAAGTGTCTGTAATCCAGAAACATTGGTTTCTGCTGCAATTTTTTTTCTACAAAACTATTGTGTGTTGCCGGAAAATGTTTCTGGACTCACTGTTTTGAGCGTTTGCTTTCTCATTTACCAGCTCAGTGGCTTCAGGGAAGTTTCTTAATCTCTTTAAACCTCAGTTTCCTCCTATGAAAAAGAAGAACAGAGTGTCTAGCCCATGACTTGCTGGGAAGGTCTGATGGCGTGTGGTCCGCAGCAGTGCCGGGGCCTGGCATGTCACTGGAGCCCCGCATGCACAGGGCCTGGTTGTTCTCTCAGCTGTGTCCTCTGATCCCACCTGCCGGTCTCTGCTGTGATCGCTCAGAATCCCACGACAATATTTGCACAGTTTAATTTGTCCATGAATCTGCGAGCTGTCCACGGACATGTGCTTGCGGTGCACAAGGTCCGTCTGACAGGCTCATGTGCACCTCACTGAGGCTCAGGACAGGCTGGCACGGTGGCCAAGCCTTGGCTTTCGTGGCACGAGTGTGTACCTGCTCACAACTGAAGAGGTGACCGAACGCTGGGCAGGAAAGAGGCTAGAAACCACGTGCATGCTCACACACACACACACACACACACACCAGGCTGCCAGCCCGTAGGATAGATTCTGAAGGGATGGAAATGGTTTCTCTTGACACTTTTGAAGATTCAGCGGATGGCGCTCAGAACAGTCATTACCCAAAGTCAAGTTCATCTTGCCATTGAAAATAGGACGATTCCGAAGCTTCGTGTAATTTTGTGCTTTCAACCCAATCTGCAAAAATATTCAGATTATCTGCCCACAAGCCTCGCACTCCTACACCGGGCACACTCGGTTGGGAGCGTGTTTATTGAGTGTCCGAGTGTCACGCTGGCTAATTGGATGTGATGGGGAAGAGCTCTGTGCTCTTGGGGAATTGCTGAGAACGTCTCTGAGTCCCTGCTGTTCACGGGCGTGACTTCTCAAGATCGAGGTTTTCATGACGAACAGGATGTGGCCAAGGACGCAGGACAGCTCACAGCCTGGCTCGCAGCAGCTCCATCACTTGCTAAGAGGGCCCCTGGGTCAGGGGGTGAAAGTTCCTCTCAGGGTTTCCCAGCTGAGTCCTGGGAAGGACAGCAGGGCTGGCCCTGGGGTGCCGTGGTCGTCAAGGAGGGAACAGGCAGGAGAACATGGGTGCCCTTGGTACAGTGCACCTCCTGGGCAGCTCTCCGTGTCCACGGGCTCTGTGTCTGGTCAGAGAACACTTAAAGAGCTGTGTCTGTGCCCAATGCCTACAGACCTCTCCCTCCTCGCTGTTCCCAAATCACAGAGCCCAGCAGACTTCTGCATGAGTCATGTCGCCTCAGGGGTCACCATCCACGTGGAGATGGCTTCCAGTGCTAGGGGTGTGCGCGGGCCCTGAGTGACACCACACCATGTCGTAGAGGGGACAGGAGCACCTGCAGGTTCTGGTGTCCACAAAGGTCCTGGAGCCCGTCCCCCATGGATGTGGAGGGACAGCTGTGCTGAATATTACAGGTAATCGTAGGTAAAACTGCTTGAAACTGCCCGGCACTCAGGATTGGGCTGTTTTCATCCTTACCAAGACACTCGCCGGGGGAGCCCACGGGCCAGCTCGTGCTCCGTCAGCAGCTCCACTTGCTCGTGTTCACACCCTGACCTCTTGTCTTTTCGATTCCTCATCACTATGCTGGCCCCTAAAGGTGTCTCTTGTGTCCCCGAAGACCTTTCCTGGCCTCCAAGTGTCCAGGCCCTTTAAAGGCTCAGGGGATTCTCTTCGGCAGAGGTTCATCTGAACGGGAAGAGTTTGCTAATAGTGACCTGTCTAGCTGCGCCAGCCCTCCCACCCGGAGCAGGTACTGACACGCCTCCTGTGTACCCACACCGTCGCTGTGCCCAGCAGGAGGCAGGGAGCCCAGGGTCCCCGGGCACCATCCACACAGGGCTCTGGCAGCGCAGGCTGGCCCCTTGGCTGGACGACCCTCCTGTGAGGAGGTTGGGGCGCGGGCTTGGCCTCCATAGGGCCCTTGGTGACGTCTCAGGTGTTTTCTGGCTCCCCAAAGGTGTCTCTTGTCTCCCTGAAGACCTTTCCTGGCCTCCAAGAGTCCAGGCCCAGCCTTACCTCTGTGTCCATCTCTCAAGATGGAGGGGCCAGGGCATCTGCCTCTCCCTCTGCTTCCTGATATGGATCGGCACTGTTCACTGCTGGGACTCCCTCTCAAAATGCAAACGTCGGGTTCAGAAAGCATCGTCTGACAGCCCGATAGACCTGACCCTTGGGTCATGGAGTTTTCACGGCTCGTTAGGGAGTCGCCAGCTGGTACGGAGAAGGGAAGAGCCTGAGTGAGCTGGCCACTCTGGACTGCTCTCTGCCCCGCAGGCCACGTGGCCTCTGCGGTTCTCTCAGGGCCCTGCGCCTGGCCACTGCCTCTACCCAACCACCAACACTGGCCTTGGGGATCCTGTCAGCTGTGCCTTCATCTCCTTCCAGACTTAAACAGGACCGTCCATCTGTGAACCATGCCTCAGGGGACCCAGGAGCTGTGCAGGTCATGCGCCCACAGCTCACAGTGCTAAGCCTATTGTGGCCGCCGCGGGCTGGGCTGGGCAGAGCCAGAGCTGACGTCCGTGGTTCCCAGGAGTGGACAGGCCAAGCACCGGCTAAGCAGGGCAACGAGGGCCAAGGAGGCAGGAGCACGTCAGGCACGGGCGGGAAGCGTCCCTGCAGGCCAGCCTTCCTCTGCCCCGTACCGTCTCTGGGTCATCTCAATTAGCAAACCCACCCAGCGGGGCAGCCCCCAGGTTGCCCTCGTGTCGTGTGGGGGCGTCGGGGCACCTGGTGAGCTCCAGGGCAGGGCCGCACTTGCTGGTTGTCGGGCTCTCCTGTGAGCTACTCCAGCACACACCCAGGTGGGGCCTGCGACTTGTTTTGGAAGGAATGGGAATATAACAGAAATGCTGTCCTCAAAACGCTGACATTTTGGAAATCTAGAAAAATTACTTTGCCAGGCTCTCCCGCCCTCTGCCTGGCAGGCTGAGCTGTGTGGGCGACATGAAGGCTTCTGGGGGAGGGCCAGGCCTGTGTGGGGCCCTGCGTGTCCCTCCCCGCCCTGTCCTGTGGGTGGCTGGGTTCAGGGTGTCTCCACTAAATGAAGTCCAGTGAGGGCCTGTCCACAGGACCTGCTCTCCTTGTCTCTTCTGATCTGCGGGCCTGGTGGTGTTGACTGAGATGCAGCACCGCCATGGCCAGTTCACATGGTGGCTGACCTGCCGGGCAATGGCCATTTCCTGTCTCCGCCCCACGAGCAGCAGTGTATGGGCAGCGTCCGTTCGGCTCTCTAGCATACTTTGTAGTCCTGCTGCTGATTTATTTAACTTGGTAAATGTTATTTTATTCTAAATTGCCTATATTACATTTTTGTTGTTGCTGGAGAGTCCACAGTCCATTCTGAGAGTAAAGCAAGTTGGTTGGGTGGGGCGGAATGGTCTGCCTTAATGCCCAGTGTCTGTTAGTTGAGTGACCTCAGGCGGGCTCTTAACCTCCCAGGGCCCAGCTTGTCCCAGGAGGATTGCAGCAGTCGGGTTGAGGAGCGTCCTCCAGATCAGAAGTCAATGCTCGCACAGCCCTGGAAACAGGGCCCAGCATATGTTAAGTGCTGAGTATCTGCAGAACAGACGCGATGACTTTATTGAGCGCCTACTGTGTTCTAGGCAGTACGCCAGCATCTTTTTGTTCTTCATCCCCTCTCATGCTCAGGGCCATCTTGTGGAGTCGATATGGTCACATTGCATACTTCATTTAACAGGAGAAATGGAAGGTCAGGGTGATTGAATAATCCTCCCCGGTCCACATGGTGACTCAGCGGGGACGCTGATCTCCCAGGTGGGCAGGGGCTGCCACTTCCTCGCGCTGGCGAGGCGTACGCTGGGCACACATTCTCTGCCCACGTCCTGTGCGTCCTGAGTGCTGACCCGGCTCCTGGCACACGGCAGGTGTGTGACGATGATGGCTGTCTTCTCACCCTGACCCCACGCCCCTGCTCCTTTCCTGCACCACGTGGCTCTCATCTCACACGCAGGGACAAAGAGGACCCTGGAGCTCAGTGAGCACTGACTGCAGAGCCGAGACTGCAGCACATCCCCTGCCGCCCGCTTCTCCTGCCCCCTCCACCCCAGATGACAAAGGCATGAAACTAACAGCCTGTTTGAAGAAAGAGAAACTCTGGGTTTTGTTGGCACACAAGGCTGCTGAGTGGGAAGAGAGCAGCTGTGCCTGCTGTGGGGGATGCTCCCGGGTAAGGGGGTCACCCGCGATCGGGACCCTGGCCAGATGCAGCGTGGAAGAGGCTGCCTGTCTTCAGAGTGACAGGCAGAGATCCTGAGTGGTTTTGTCGGGATGCTTTTGAACACTTCCTGAGGATTTATGATGCTAGAAATTTTTATCAGCAGCTTTGGGACCACAAAACTTGTTAGTGTGCCATTCCCTTGAGACATTGGATCTCACGTGAGTAAGATTTAAAGGGTCCTTCCCTGGAAACCACTCTAAGGCCACCCGCATCACTGCCATGCCAGCCTTCCACAGGGAGGCTGAAGTGATCAGGATTTTTAACAGGAAAATGTCTCTCTGTTAATTACCAAAGACTTTTACTTAGTTGCAAATACTATATCGCCAGTAAGTGGCAGGGGTCAGATCTGATAAAGGCCCCTCTGACTCCAAGCCCCGGGCTTTGTTTTGCACTGTGCCGCTTCCAGCTCAGGTGCGCAGACGTCTTTTCTGTTTTCAATTCTTAAGAGTGACTTGCTCACTAACCTGAAGTTTTGTGCTTGAGCATCTGTGGGTTTACTGAGCCGAGCTGTGAAGTTCTGCCTGCGGCCACCCGCCTCCCCACACGGAGTGCTCATCTCTGAGGTTTGCTTCTCGTCCAGGGCACCCCAGACGACTGGGCAGGGCGGTTCCTGTGTCTCTCCGCTTCCTCTCCATCGGCTGCGCAGATGAGGACAGGGGAGGGGCGTCGACTGCTCAGGGTCTGCGCGTCGACCTTTCAGTTTCCTGACCAAACGTGGTCCTGCTCCAGCTTCAGGAGCAGTGAGACGGCTGCCGCAGGGGCTCCGGCTCCCTGACTGCCAGCCGACTCAGCGGGCCCCACGACAGAAGCCAGGCCAGCGGGAGGGATGTCTTCTGTCCCCAGGCAGTCACTGGCAACGCGCCTGGAGTCCACCGGGAGCCACGGAACTACGCGCCTGTCTGCGGCCTGTCCTCCTAGGCCTTTCGGTTTTCTGGAATAAGTGTGGACTCCACTTCTAAGGGACCCAGGATGGACTCACCTTCTGTCCCCTGGGGACACTTGAGCAGCAGATGAGCAAGCCTCCCTTCACTTTCACACTCTCCCCGGGAGCAGAACCTCTGCCCCAGGCTGGGGTCTGCCAGGTTACCTGAGTGTGGCCAGACTCAGGTCATAGTGGCCAAGGTGACGGACACATGGAATAACAATTTCTCACAGACTGGAGGTACGCGGGAGCCTCAATATTGAGGAGTCCTCACCCGCGTGCCCCGGCCTCCACGGGGCCAAGGACCGCGAGCGAGCGTAGCCGGGCCAGCTGACCTCAGTGGAAGCTGGCCCAGGACCTACCCCCAGGCAGGCAGTTGTGATCCTAAGAGCGTTTGGTGGTTTTTCAGCCAGGGCCTTAGCATCGTCCAGTGGGAAAGGCCCGGTCTTTGTCGATCTGGCCGGCACTGTTCTAGAACGCTACGCTGGGTCTCCTTTTTATTTTAAGTCCGTTTCTCTTCCTCAGAGGCTCTGTCTTTCCTTCAGACGTTCAGATCCTTTCTGAAAAGCCAGAGAGAATGTCTGGGGAGGGCTGTCACAGCGGCGAGAGCCACTTGATCACCTCTGCTGTGGTGCAGATGGGGGGTCCCCCAAAAGCCCCAGTGTGAGAGCGTGCATGCACTTCAGGGGGAGTGGTTGGGTTGGGGAGCCTTGCCCCACTCAGGGGTGAACTGGGTGGTAGCTTCAGGCAGGCGGGTGTGGCTGGAGCGGTGGGTCACTGGGGGCGGATCTTGGGGTGTACGTGTTGTCTCTGGTGAGCCAGCTCAGGCTCTCTGCTTCCTGGTGCCCTGTCCTGAGCGGCTTTCCTCCTCCACGCCCTTCTGCCGCAATGCTCTGCCTCACCGGGCCCTGAGCTGTGGACTCAGCCGCCTACAGACTGAGGCCTCTGAAACTGTGAGTGCCACATAAACTTTTGCTCCTCTAAAATGGTCCTTGTCAGGTCTTTTGCGACCTCTGAGGGCTGGGGAGGGTCGCCCCTCCAGGGAGAGCACATCCCATCCGCCAGTGCATGCTCACTGGGAGTGGCTTCAAACATCCCTTCACAGACAGCACACGACTGAGCACTGGAGGCCACCCCACAGAGCGCTGGGCCTGGGGGCAGCTGCCTGGGTCTCAGCGATCCAGCCTGGGCCTGAGAGTCTCAGTGGCAGTGCCACTCACCACAGAAGTGGGTGCTTTCACCCCAACAGCTCTGCCACGTTCTCAGCAGGAGAATAGGGTGGTGGCTTACCTGTCCCCAACTTGGTTCCTCATGTTTGCATACAGCACAATAATACCACCTACTGCAGAAGAGGGTTAGGAAGATTATGCTAACTCCCAAAGGGCACAGATGCATATTCATACTACACATGGATGTAACCTGTGTACATGCATGTAATATTACATATGCTAATATTACATGAGATCCACATATACACATATGCAATATTATATATTAATATTATAAATAAATGTGATCTATATGTACACAGGCATACACATATATTAATATTGCATATACATAATCTATGCACTCACAATATACATGTGCGTCTAATCTATATATACACACATACATTCACACAGTATATATTAATGTTACATATATATAATCTACATAGACACATACTTACATGCTTCATCGGGCGTAGCAAAGGATTAGACACAAATGGTTAGGTGTCAACACTTGCTTGAAAAACTATGTTGCAGTTTATGCAGGTGGATGGGAAGCTACTTGGCTTTGTCTGAGCTGCAGAAGATTCAGCCCCAGGCATGCAAACATGACCTAAAATGTCTTCATGTCTCTATCTGCTGAGCCCTTCATCCAAAACCCTCTGTAGTTCATGTTATAGGGACTGTTAAAGTCTACACTCAAATGCTAAGTTTACTCTGTCTAGAAATAGAATAAAATGCAAAATTCATTCATGAGTCATAAATGACTTATATTTATCAATAATGTGGATTGTAATGTCACCAAGCTTTAATACAACCAAGTGCATATTCACACAAGGGCAATATAACTAAAAGAGAAAATTTCAAGATTATTTTAAAAAGCAGACAAAAATTTAAAATGGAAACAATTTACCATGACTCAGTGTTAAATGCCTGGCCCCTACAGGGTCTTCTCTCAGCTGTCATTCCAGCAGGCTTCCAGACGGGCCTGGGTGTAATCACCTGTGAGCCTGAAGCCAAGGAGGACAAAAGTGTCCTTAGAAAAGAAACCTCGGTCCCCACTGCTGAGGATCCTGCACAGCAGCCCCAGGGCTTGCTCTGGGCGGGCAGGAGGAGCCCTGGCGGGCAGACCCTTCTCCTTGCGGGTGGGGACCATCAGGTCCTCTCCATGCCTGTTCTCCGGGGTGCCCAATTCTCTGAGCAGGGTGGAGAGGAGAGCAAGGCCGTGCCCTTGAGCTGCCCTCTGCGGCTGCTCTTCACCTTGGGCTCTGACTGGGGCTGAGGCAGAGAAGAAAGTCTGGCCTCCATGGGGCACATGTAACTGGCCAAGGCCACCTGTAGTGCCATCTCTGCTGGACTCCGTTTTGGAAGATGCACAATTCTAAGTGTTAACAAGGGACACAGTAAAATTAAAAAATTTAAATTTAAAATGTAATATTTTTCTGCTGGCCCAGAGAGCCTACTAGCTTATACACACTAGCATATATTACATAAAGCATAAAATTTCTTTTTCTTTTCTTCTTTCTTTCTTTTTTTTTGAGAAATTGCCGGAAAAGCTCAGGACTCAATAGAGGGATAATTTTCCTAGGAACCTGGTCCTATAGATGTGACTCTTTGTCCCTGCAGCACACATTCAGATACGCAGTCCCTCAGCTGTCACGGTGCCATACCTCTGCTGCCCTGGTGATTGGTAATCCAGAACATGGCTTGGGGTCCTCTCAGACCTTCAACACATGCCCCACTTTAAACACCCGGGCCTATGGAGGCCCTTGAATCTAAATGATTAACCTCTGCCTAATTGAAGATTTCCCCTGTCGTATGCTTTTCCTTTCCTTAATTCACTTTGTTTTTTCTCAGCCAATAGAGCTTTCAGCCAGCCACTGGAAGCTGTTTTCCTCACGGGGCATCAGGCTTTGATGTGAGCAATGGCTTCTTTTGATTTTTCTGTGGACTCTGCTTCCTTCTGGAGGTGGGCACCGTTCACAGTGGCAGCTGGCGGTCCAACGGCTCTGCCAGGCCGCCCATCGCTCAGCCTCAGGTGGCTGCTGAAGCAGCTTTGCCGTTTATCCGCTTCCTTTTCTCGATGGAGGTTGGAAGTGACACGGCTTTTGGTGGAGACTTGGAGCATCACTTCCGAACTGCATTTGTCTTTCATGAGGTCAGTTTTAGGTTTTTATAATCCTCAATTTGGAGAATTTTAACTGGATCTGTAAATTCCTTATTATGTGTAATAGGAACACTTGAGGGGTAAAAATGACTTCAGTAAAAGCTGCTGTTTGGAATTTATAGAGTGTCTGTAAACCAGCCTGATGGTTTTCCCCCCCAAAGACCTTTCCATAAATGCAGCTGAAGACACTGTCTCAGAGTACAGGAAGGCTGGCTAGGTTCCCACTGCCTGCTCACACAGACGAGGCCC
>PVHX01030686.1:0-15620 GCA_004024805.1 Geosciurus inauris | reverse complement strand
TTGAAAGAGGGCCCAGGCCCACTGCAGTCCAAATCTGAGGCAGAGCCCTGGGCAAGGACCAGGCCCTAGAAGGAAGTTGCAAGGGGGACACTGACCATCTACTAATCACCAACCCTCATAAGGCAGGACACCCTCACTGTTCTAAGATTTTGCTAGATTGGGGCTGAATCGTTCTTTTTTTTTTTTGATACTGGAGATTGGACTCAGGGGTACTCGATCACTGAGCCACATCCCCAGCCCTATTTTGTGTTTTATGTAGAGACAGGGTCTCACTGAGTTGCTTAGCACCTCACCGTTGCTGAGGCTGGGTTCGAAGTCGCAATTCTCCTGTCTCAGTCTCCCTAAGTGCTGGGATTACAGGCTTGAGCCACCGTACCCAGCTTGAATCATTCTTGAGTTTTCCACAGGCAAAGAAATGAAATCAGTGCTTGGAGGGTTCATGGGTGGACTTTACTATACCTACTTGGCAAATAAGACTTCCTGCTTGGTGGCTGTAATGCAAAACACTCTAGAACCAGTTCTGTCCATGTGAACTGAGAGTCAAAACAGACTCACCCGAGGATACATCTAGGAACAATTGTTGGAATGTCAACCCACTAATAAAGTACTAAAAAAACTGAAAGATTATTTTCATTTACCCATTTAATTAATTAATTCACTTATTCTTCTTGTCTTTAACAAACAGCAAATATATTTTGAATACCTATGCAATGTCTGGCTGACATTATAGATACAAAGAGCAAAAGACATGGTCTTTATCCTAAGGAAGTTATCATCTTCTGAAAGAAGAAGCTACTCCAACAAATGATTGTAGTCTCTTCTGGCAGAAGTTGTAAGAAGATCTGCAGAAAGTGCAATGGAAGCCCAGAGGTGAAATATATTCTAACTGAAGTGGAGAAGAAATCAGGGAAAACTCTTGACAGATGGCATTAGAGCTTGGACTGTGAGGGAAAGCAGGAGGTACCACAAAAACCCCAGCCATCAAGAAAAATACATTTTAAAGCAATATTTTTAAAAAATCAAAATTAAAACATTATTTTTTTTTCCTTTTGCCTCAGGCTCCAGTATAGCTCGTAATGGCACTATTACAGATCCTGTCTTCGTTTACAAACTTGATACTTTGTTCATTGTGAATTTTTGGCATTGATTTTGAGTTTTTTCAAGTACCACATTAAAATACTGCTCATCCTGATTGCTGGGTTTTGGGTTTTTGAAATGCTGTGGCCCTAGCTATAGCCCTTCTCTAATCCAAGCTATCTATGTGATAAGGGAGTAGAAAATGAGCCCATTTCCCCATCCAATCAAGTAGAGCAGACTGACTTCAACTGTCAAACTAGCCTTTCCCACAGGGTTGAACTTATATTCTTGGAGTGGAAACCTCAGTGGTCACTCCCATTTCCCCTCCACTGTTCAGCATACTGAAGACATCCAGAGCAGAGAATGGAAGACACAGCATTCCAGAGCCATCTCTCTGCCTCACGGCCAAAGCATAGGAAGCCTGGTATCTGTTAATGGGTTTCCTCTCAATGAAGTCAGTACTTCAGAAAATGGCCATACCCAGTCATCAGAAAGCTGAATGGCATCCATTGCTATTTTTTCCCTTTTACTGAATTAATGCATTTGGCACTGGTGAATCAGTTCCCTTTAGCTGAGTAAAGCTAAAGAGCTGGTGCCAGTCTCTCTGAAGAGGGGGGATGGAGCCATTTGCAAGAATTCCAGGCTATAATTTTTACATTACAGTGTTATTACCAAGAGGTGGTTTTGTTTGGCACATCCTTTTCCATTTCTTTTCTTATGTATTTGGAGACAGACACAGGAGCATATGTGCTCTCTATTATTTTCTCTCAATATTCCTCTTGTTGAAAAGGGAAAGATGGGTATTGGGAACCCAGCTTGGTGACAGAGCAGCTATAGATAGGTCTGAAGATGACAGATGAGAGAACTAACTGTGTACGGAACAACACCCAAGCCTCTGGCTTCTGACTTCAAAGGTGCAGCATGTTAAGCAGGGGAAATATTTAGGCCCCCAAACTGCATCTCACTCTTAGAGCTCAGAATCTCATTGATCTAAGTCTGGATTTATGGCATCATTTGTTCCTGATAAGAGCCACTCGCCCACATGACTTTACCAGGAGAAGGGAAAATATAACCTAGCAGGGTAAAATGGAAAGGGGAAAGGAAAATAAAACTAAGTGAGGGCTTGAAAAATTCATTGCTTTTGTCCTGATTCTTTTCTGCACTTAATAGGAACTGTTCTGTAAAAAAAATGGTTGAACAGTCCCTATTTTTACCTCTATCCACCAAGACAACAGCTAGGATACTGAGAAACAGCAAGCTATAGCTCTATACACTTGGCATGTGTTTATCAAGTACAGCACAGCAGCAGTGCAACATGTAGGCCCTCAGTCAGACTGGCCTGAATTGTAATCCACACTCGGCCTTTTATAAACTGTGTACTTTGGGCAAATTACTTAACCTCTCTGTGAAAAATAACTGCTGCCATTTGAAAAAATGAATTTGTAATGTTCTTAAAAATCACAGATAAAAGAGATAAAGCATGGAAAATATACTGCCTGACTCATGATAAGTGCTCCGCAACAGGCTATTTGCTAGCATGAACAAATACATTTTGAGGATATTTACATTCATGTGTATAATAATGAAATATTTTAAGAAATGTCTTCAACATGTATGATAGGGCAAACAATCTTTAGCCAATTACTTAGAATTTTTAAGAAACCTTCTTTTATTTATATGGAATAGAACTACAAAATAATAAGACTTCATATAGCCAAGTACCAGACATTTGACATTCAAATGAAAGCTGAATCCTTCAAAGCAGCACCAAGAGGAAACTGTTACACTGTTTTCAAGGAGACCAGCATTGCTCAATTGAGTTTGTAACTCCTCTGAGGGAATTACCTTCAGCTATAGTTATGAACCATGCATGAAAATGAGGCTCATTATTTTAGAGACACAGCTCATTTTTTTATTAAACATGTATCCAAACCCAGCAGCCTCCTTACTCACCAAACCTGGCTCCAGATTACTTTTAGTTGTTTCAAAAAATCACCATTGCTATGCAGAGATAGCAATCTGAGGCCCATAATGAATGATATCCAGAAAGGATCAGGCACCAATTCCAAAGGCCACTCACAAAGATGAAACTATAAACAGTTACCAACCAGGTCCAGCAGCACTGTGGGAATAAGGCAGGAGCTCCCTAGGGGCTCACTTTGAATAGAGCCAGACTCAGGTTAGATGGGTAAGTTCTAGATGTGGCAGTTAAATGTCAGCCACTTTTTACTATATGGTTAATGCTATAGAGGTTTTCAAAGACAGGAACAAGCCATTTATAGCAAGTCAATTTTCTAAGTAAACATCAAGTCCATTTCCATTTTTCAAAATTAATCTCTTCCTATTTTGAGATTCTACATATAAACAGCAATCTTATCTTTTAAAATTGACCCGAAAAGTAGAAAGGTCATTCGATTTTGACTTAGTCCTATGTAGAACTCAAATATTTTCTGGAGGAAAAAATACACTGCCAGAGGATAAGCTTGTTCCACACAGGGTTAATAACGAAAATGCTGATACGACCTTAAGTATGGTGGCGCCCGGAACCAGGGCTATAATTAATCTAAATGTACTGTAATTACACTAAATGTTACTTCTGTAGAATAGTTCCAAATCATGCGGCTTTTTTATGCTTAGATAACATGCAGTTTATTTCCAATCATGGATATAGGCATGATTTGCTAAAGGAACATTAGGTCTGGAAGCAATATCTTAATCAAATCAGAATTTCTTCTGTAAAACAAATCTTCGGCCTTTGAAGAATTAGCGGCATCTAATGCCTTAGGGTAGAGATGGGAAACTGAGCTGAAATCCCTACCGCTGGCTCTTTCTCTCTGCCCTCTGGTTTCCAGGCATTTACAAGTCTATATCCATGTAGACTCCTACCCACACACCTACACTTTCTGTGGTTACAAACCACCACAGCTACATCTAAATTATACCCTGAAAACTCCACATTTGAAATCAGTTGTAGGAAAGTTCACCTCAAGTGGTTTTATTCATTTCTTCAGAACAGAAGTCTGGTTCATTTTGGAAGGAACTCATTTAAACAAAACCTAATAGCAAGCATCCATAAATTAGAGGGTTATTGGTATGTGCATAATCTGATGCATAAAAACTGAATGAATATTCCAGGGCTGAAAATGCAAACTCTTACATATGCAGAAATATTTCTTACGGTGATTTGGGTTTTGTATGTGATGGTTAAAATGGGTGGAGAAACTTTCAGCCATTGGCCCTTGTCTTTTCTGCCGCTCAGTTCTTTCCATGCTCTATTCCCCAATGCTGGGGGCTTAATCAGTAACTGTCCAAAAAAAGAAATGCCAATATTGCTGAGGGCCACAGCTTGACAAACCCATGTCTGGTACTCAAATTAGGAAGTAGAATGTGTTATGAATCAAAAAGGTGAGAGAAACTGACTTATCAGGGCAGAACTTAGAATCACTCTGGGTCAACACTAAGATGTGTCTTTTAAATATGGGTCAGGTGAGGGTTAATTCTTCTTCATCACACACAGCATGATCAAGTGCTCAGTGTGTAGATGATGAAAAGACAGAGAAAGGAACAAAGAATTAAACGCTGGTTCCAACAGAGCCATAATCCTCTGGCTGCCCCTTCACTACCCTTTATAGCAACAATGGGATCAGACACATCCACTGAAACACTCGTCAATGTGCTGTTTTTAATTGGTTTGAGTTCAGTTCCCCAAATTGCAGGCTAGTGAGAAGTTCACACAACATGTGGGTGTCAGGGACTGGGAGAGTGGAGAAAGTGAACCCTGGGACCCACATGATCATGATGTGAAACATGAAGAGATTCCCGAGGCCATGGAGTCAAAACTCACTGTTTTGCAGGTTGGGCAACAATCCCCGAGGACTTAACTGATTTGTCCAAAGTCAAAAACCAAATGAATATCCCAACTTCTAGGCTAGAGCACCTACTGAGCAGAGAGCTGCCTGTCTTCTTCAGGGATGACTTATAGGAGAGTCCTGGGTATGCAAAGCTGCCTGCTGATGCTCGCCAGCATCAGTTCAATTAGTCAACATACATTTATTGGCTATCCATTCTGTGCCAGGCCTAGTGCTACATGTAGTGTCAAGAAGTGCCTAAGTCTAAGCAATTATGTGGGAGCACTTAACGGAGTGAAGCAGAAGATTCAGATATGGCATGTCCCTTAATCATAGAGTCTGAAATCTGGATGGTAAGTCATGGCAAATGCAAATTAAACCTAAAAGTCTCCCCATACCCTCAGGAAAAAAATAGCCCTTTCTGGTTTCATTTAAATACTTGAAAAATCCCAAGTATTAGCAAACACGTTCAAAATTTTCAAAATGTTTTCAGTAGGAATGAGACTGAGTGGAGGATCATAATACCTCTCCAGTTTTATCTCTCTCCACAAACCTTTAATCCATTTTCTCCCCAGGCTCAGGAAAACATGATTTAACTCTCTTGGTTTTCCCCAAACACACTGGCCCCTTCTCATATCTGCTTCTCCTCATGATAGTAACAACTACTGTTAATTAAATCCCTCATGCAGATATCAAGCTTTGGAAGGATATACAGCATGTGTAACATGTTTGCTACTATATCTCCAGCAACCTCTCAGCACCTGGCACATGGTAGATATTTTAGAATATTTTTGGAATGAATGAATGAATGAATAAATGAATGTCCTAGTCATAGTGACAAATGTTTAATATTCTTTTTTGTTTGATTTTTGGGCATCTCTGAGAAATAGGTAAGATTATCCCTGTTTAACAGATGATAGAGAAGAAGCCCAGAGGATTGAAGCAATTGGCTCAAGGCAAGTGATACAATTTACAGATGGTGGACTGTTAATCTATGCTATATTTATTATTAGTCCTTGCTCGTTCATTCTGCAGATGCCTTCTTTGCCTCATCAACTTTTACCATGCTTCAGGATGAAGCCTCATCTTCCAGAGGCCAACCTGAGGTCCATGTTATAGTTCTTTGAAACAGTGTTTGGATGTGTCTTCTTCCACTGGGTTGTAAACTGCTCTAGGGCTAGGATGATGTCACTGTGTTTCTTTCGGGGGCACTCTAGAATGTCTTGTACTTGGCAAACAGTGATAATCATGGAAGGAAGTCATGAAGTGGGAATGGGAAAGAAGTGATCAAACAAAGAACAAGTTGGGCCTGCGATTGTGGCTCAGTGGTAAAGCACTTCGCCTAGCATGTGTGAGGCACTGGGTTCTACCCTCAGCACCACATAAAAATAAATAAAATAAAATAAAGATAGTGTGTCCATCTACAACTAAAAAATATTTTAAAAAAGAACAGGCTAGGAACACAGACAGGCTCAGGTATAGTTCTAGCCTTCAGACCAAGTTCTAGGAGGAGTGTGCTTTCTGCCCATAGTGATCTAGAATTCAGTGATGCTATCAGGCAGAAACCAGAATAGTGAGCAGTCCCTTCTTTATTCATAGCCTGAGCACCTTTTCATCCTTTTCAGAGAAAGCCACAGAAAATTTTGTTTTGAAAATGTTAACATCTAAGTTCAGATATGTTTTACATATTAAAAGAAACACCGAGAAGTGTCACAAAGAAAATAAATTTTCTTATTATAATTTCTATATTAATTATGAGTTGAAATGATAATGACTGATATACACCAAGTTAAGGATATAGTATCAAAATAAAATTCAACTGTTTCTTTTCACTTTCTCTAATGCAGTCACTAGAAAATTTAAAGTTACAGATATGGCTTTTATTATGTTCCTATTGGAGATGGTCTATATTTTGTTTTGGGAAATGATTACCTGGGTGGATGCAATTGCAAAAGTTTATGAAACTGAACGTCTACATTCCATGCATTTTATTCTGTGCTTGTTGTAGTTCAATTTAAAAATCACATGCATGTACAAACACAAACATACACACACACATGCACACACTGGAGAGGTCACAGAAGAGTTCATTCTTTTTTCATTCCCAAAGCATGTATTCCAACCCAGACTGGAGAACCAACAGGAGCATTTTTAAACCCCCACAAGATGCCAGGTCTTTGATGTGACTACCTATCTCATCACCTGCATGAAACTACTGGGGGTCAGACTTCTTTCCTATTATTTTGTTTCACCTTCTACACAGTAGCAAATAATCAGAATCAAAGTGAGGCTTTATGGACTTATAAGCAGTGGTCATTACAGAGACAGTAAGTAAAGGATGTCCCCAATTTCCATATCTAAAGGTTAAAAGGCTTTGGAAGAAACATGTTTGAAAAAAAAATCAAAGTCATAAAGGCTTCTATTCTGCCAGATTTGACTTTTTCTTTCATATAAAGGCATCTGTGCTGTGAAGCTAAGATTTACTTTATAATATCAAGCTTGGTCTCTCTACTCACAAAACAAAAAGAGCAAAGTGAGCAGATCAACAAGCATATCAGGGAGTTCAGGAACACTGCTCAGAACACACTGAGAACCAAAAGCAATTAGAGACCATGCCTCTGTTCTGCTTACCTGGCACAGGAAATCTTGGTAAACACACCCACGGGCAGAACTTCAAGGGAAAGGGACACTGGCTGGGAGTCTTCCAAGGCAGATCAAGCCCCCGGTCTGCAATGCAGCTGTCCCATGTCAAGTCACTGGCCTCAGACATCCGCTTGTCCTACAGACACTGCCTTCTTAGGAGGGTCGACCAGGAAAGCTCTCCTGAATCAATCCATAGGCATGAATCATCCATGAGATTGACCTTAGTTGTTCAGTCTCTAACCCTTCTAGTGGTCAAAGTGATATTGAGTGGCTCAAGTCCTCTACCATAACCTACACTGTTGGCATAAATTATCTGGTGTGGCCCAAGGCCTCAGGTATACAGATACACTTGAAAGAACCCAGCAGAATATTCCAAGGGCCTAGAAGTTACTTCTCAGGAGCTAGTTAAGGGGCAGACCTTTCTTTAGAATACATAGGGTTAAAAGACCCCAAAGCTGTTTGATTAACCCTTTACTCTACAGGGGCTCTCCAAAAGAGAAGAGGCCTTTTTCTTCAATGGGAATTTTACAATACAGTAGGTCTCACCGAGAAGACAGTTTAGAATAGAGAAGGACTATGAATCCCTTGATAATTTGGTAAGAGATTGTGTATTATTAAACATATATTAAGTACTACTTGTGTGCCTAAATATGTATAAAATCTCTATGCCCACATTGCTTATGTGCTCAATTTCTCCTAAGGTGTGTGTTTTGTGGGGAATGCTGGGGTGGAACCTGGGGTCTCAAGCATGGTAGGCAATTGTTCTATCACTGAGCTACATCTCCAGCCCTAATTCCTCTAATATGAAGGGAGTTGGTGGTTTATCAACCATTCAATCCCTGACAACTCCAGAAACCTCAATCAGGCCATCACTCCAAGCTTGCATTCTACTGAGAATGTGGAAAGAACCGAACAGTGAGGAAGCCATCTTGTTGTTTAACTCACTTTTAGCTAAAGTGTTAATTGTTGTTCTATATTGCTTAAAAGTCTATTTTGAAAGAAATACTGGTTTAACACACTTCAGTGGCTTTCAATAGGAACTGATATCGATCCCCAGGGAACATCTAGCAATGTCTGAGGACATATTTGGATGTCACAACACTGGGGGAACAGGTGTTACCGGCACCTAATGGGCAGAAGTCAGAGATGTGCAGGTCCACCCTTTGCAGCACAGTTACTCAGCTCCATCAGTGGGCTAAAGTTGAGGAATCCTGATCCATATTCTTTAGAGATAATGAAAATACAGAGAAGACTAAAAAAGAAATAAAACAGCTCATAATCTCATCATTCATTGATAATAACCATTAACAGAATACACTTTGGTGTATCTCCCTAGACTTTTTTCCATGTATATGTGTGCATATGTGTGAGTGTGTGTGTGTGTGTGTGTGTGTGTATGATTTTTTATTTGGCAAAGTGGAGGTCACACTGAGATTTTTGTGTTCTATTTTATTTTTATTATATATTCATGTATAAATGTAACATAGTATCACTGTAAGACAAAATTAGAAATGTCAAAGAAGTACAAAGAAGAAAAGAAAAATCAACCACTATATGGATGTAGGAAACTTAATGACATTCTGCTCTTAATGTTGAACATTTGGACTCTTCCATTTCAGGTTTTCTTTATGATTTAACTTGTATACAATATTTGGAAATAAATTTCCTTTTCCACAAGGAGACTTGGGCATTTAAATAACTATCTCCTCTACATGTACACCACAAAGGTCTTGATTCCTGAAATAACTGCCTTTCATGAAATTCACATAAAATTTCCTGGGTTACTATCCCATTTGTTCTCAATCTTTAACATTTTACCAACCCTGACATACTTCACTTAACTAAATCTGAATTCTGTCAACTCTCATTCTAACAAAAATCCAGTCTTAAAGATAAGAAGCACTCCACTGGGGGCTAAACAATAGCAAATCAATATTTTCTAGCTAAAGGACAATCTTTGAGCCACGGAATTGTATGAAGGGTGAAATATTTCTCCAATTCTTGGAGGGAGCTATTTGAAAACATATAATAAACTATTAGGCATATTGTTTTCAATAACCAAGAGGAAAGGCTGCAGTCTCCTTTTCTGATGCTGTGGAATCACAATTGTGAGTTCTAGAAATAGCAACTGAGGGAAGAAAGAGCAAAGAGTGGTCAAACAAGATTTGGAAAAAATCTCACCGTAAATCCAACAAAACCTCTATTGTCTTACAGTTTTCTTTATCCACTAATGAAGTCTGTGATTGTCATCATCCTGGTTTAGATACAAAATGCTCACTAATCCCTCTGTAAATCTCACTTTGGCATATCTAGGCCTGGGCTCTACAACACAGAGAGGATTATGATTCACTCGGGGATCAGAAAGCCACAGAGACTCTTACAGGCTTGGAAGGATGAACCTATGAGGAAAGGTAAATGAGGATGTGATTATTCGACCAGAAGAAAAGTGGACTAAGGGAAGAATTCATAACTTCCTTCAAATATAGAAGGAGCAGTAACGGGCTGAGGGAACTTATGCTCTGCAAACTGAGTAAGAAGAAATTGATTTCATTTGTATGTAACATGAGAAAATCAGCTTAGCTAGGTGTACCAGAAAAATGTTCTAGTCACCTGCCTGTCCATTCCTTCATCCATGCATCCACTCCACAAATATGGACTCAGAACTTACTTATTAGCCAATAAGATGTACTACCAATAAAGGCTCATACACTGATTTGATGAGTATTTAATGAGTGTCTGCTATTTTCAAGTAAGGAGGTTAATACAGAAATAACTGACATAACCCCACCCTCAAGGTCATGAGAATTATTTGGAGGGACATCATTGGAAGCAAAATACATTTCCCTTTGCCTGGAATGGCTAATCACTCTTTTGCATCAACAAATCAAGTGACCTCCAAAAGTCACTCTTAGCTATATGATCCTTATATTTTAACTAAAACAAAAAATTATAAAAAGAAAATATTAAAGATGGTAGAATGAGATGGATATCATTACCCTAGGTACATGTATGACTGCACATATGGTGTGATGTTACATTGTGTGCAACCAGAGAAATGAAAAGTTGTGCTGCATTTGTGTACAATAAATCAAGATGCATGCTGCTGTTGAAAAAAATATTTAGACAAATACAGATTTACCTGCATGACAGATCATATTTCCAGGCTTTAAAAATGATGCAGATTATCTAGCCAGTATATATTATGACATACATGTGTGAATAGATTACATTTTATTATCCTTCTCTTAATTTCATGACTTAATTGGTCAGAATCCATTCTAGTTGTTAAAGGTATTTCCACCTCATGGCAATGCCTGCCCTGGAAGAATAGAACAGATGTTTTAAAGTAAATGAGAAACAGATGCTTTATTGTTGCTGCATCCTTAGATGTGGATGGACATCACAGTTACAGAAAGTTTTAATATGCAAATAAGAAGAACTCTGTGTGGCAAAGAACTGGAAAGAGTGGGTGAGAGTCCAACATTTTTGCCTATACCGCAGCATGGAAGATCTATTGGCAGAATCACTGGTTGGAGGGCACTGTTTGATGGCAGTGGGTGGTAAGAGCAGAAGTTGAGCTCACTCCTACCACCAAGAAGTATGTATACTCACAGAATGGCCAAAAGTGTGGCCCAATGCAGCCTGAAGTTTGCTGAAGGTATTTTATGAAACCACCATGGATCTGCACTGGGGGAATGGCTGAGACAATTTGCTACACAATATTGCAGTGTCCTGCTTAGCTCATGGTCTCTGCTGAGTCACAAATAAATGTGCATGGATAGAAGACCTTAGCAGTGGGAGCAGGGGAGAACGGCAGGAACAGAACCAAGTGGAGATGTGACCCTTAGTACACATACAGGCAGGCTGGTAGGAAAAAGGGGAAGGGAACACCAGCAGCTAAAATGGAAGTTTCCAAGGAAAGATTTGTTCCTTGTTCAAATTTAATTAAAACTGGACACTTGGGAAGCTGATACTTCTCTCTTGAGAGCTTCTGAATTGTGAGAGGCCTTGGGAAAAAACCAAGATCCTGAAAACTAAATTGTATGTGCCATTGTTTTTTTACTGGAAACATTTTGGAATCTCTGCTCTCGAAAATTATTCACAGGCCTCACCATAATGTGAGAATAAAAGCATTTCCTTTAAAATATCCAGCATAATAATCAGCTCATAGTAGGAACTCTGACCCCATCCATATTCCAGATCTCACCACCATATCAGAGAATCGTTATCACCTATGGGTAGGAACACATGTCTTCTACCCCAGAGATATCAACCACAGTTTTGCTCTAAGTATCTTCACCAGACTCCATCAGAATCACCATGGAATTTCAGGCCATGTTCTAGCCCATATGGAACCTGAAATTCTGTCATTGGTGATCCTGAGGTACACCAGGATTTAAGAGCCACTTGATTAGGATGGTCTTCAGAAATGGAACACAAGAAAACAGATTCCTCATTTCAGATCTTTTAACTTACTGAACCTAGGTGGCATATAAAAGCATTCCTGGGGGCTGGGTTGTGGCTCAGTGGTAGAGCGCTTGCCTAGCACGTGTGAGGCACTGGGTTCAATCCTCAGCACTGCATATAAATAAATGAATAAAATAAAGGTCCATCAATATCTAAAATTTTTTTTTAAAAAACAAATAAATAAAAGCATTTTCCAACTACTATATTCAAATGAAAATATGCATTGAGGACAAATGTTCATTCTAAAAATACAAAAATATTCCAAACGCCTGTAGGTACATTTGGCTGCTAGAATCATTGCTGACTTTTTCCCAACTGACTTTCTAGTTGGACTCCCTGGCCCCAATACCTGCAACCCAATGAAAACCAGCTTCATCCTTCCAGATCACAGCTCTACTAATGCCACTCCCTGCTCACTCCCAATGGCTTCCAATGTCTATAGAAAACACTTGTCATGCCCTGCCTGAAAAGCCAACATTGTCAGCAGTATGGGCACAGTGCAGTGTCATGACCATACTTCCTGCTATTGCCTATCTTGCAGACAGACAAATCTTTCAGCTAGTCTATGGCTTCTTGTTATATTCCCCATTGTGCAACCAGCCAAATGGATTTATAAACAGTTCATTGGACATTCTTCTCTTTGTTTTGCCTTTTTTCCCAATATACTCCACTTAGACTGTCCTTTCTCATCTCTTCATGTACATAATCAATCTTAAAGCTGATTTTGACCCTTCACCACAGGAAGGGAACAGTTATTCCTTTGGAGTCTCATTATGCTATCTGTAGCTCTGATAACTTTTAGTTCAGTCTACTCTGTATGGTTTTTGTGGGCATGTACTATGTCCCTGACAAGACTGTTAAATCCTGGGGAGCAAAGTCAATGTCTTATTTCACATGTTTATATCTCACAACCCCTTGCACTTAGTAGCTTCTCAATAAATATATGCCTGAAAACACACAAACATATGAGATCCGTTCAGTGCTGAAGTTGTAATGTCTTTTTCACATGAGAACAGCAAACACAAAGCAGTTTAATATACGTAAACACAGTTGCCACCATAACACTAAATATACATGTATGCATGGCCTACAGAGAAGGGAAAATTGAAGCACAAGTTCTCAAGACTTGGTTTATTATTGATTATATGAATAGAACTATGGCACTACACCCATCCAAGAGATACTTTCCCACAGAGACAAAGAAGAAAATTATTTATTCTTATAACATTATCAAAGCAGTGAGTATTAACAAAATGTCAGAGAAAAAACAACATGGAAGCAGCATGTTTAAAACACATTGGATTTCAAATTCAGCTCTTGAATTTTTTTTAATGTATATTCCTCTGTCACAGGGGAGAGTGATGCAGAAAGAATATGGCAATCAACGAAAAACTGGAGATGCCATTGTTGCATCTTGGCTTCTATCCAGAAAAAGCAAAAACAAAAGATTTCCACTAGGTCTGGGTGTCATTTATCTTTTGGTGTCTCCTTTATATTAAGGAACATTTGATGAGGTTAGCTTACGACCTCAGCAGATCAGATTTAAGGGTCATTTATCTGGGCTTTCCAGGACAGCAGGTGTTATTCTGTCCCCAAAAATCACTATTATGAGGCTGGGATTGTGGCTCAGTGGTAGAGTTCTTGCCTAACATGTGAGGCACTGGGTTTGATCCTCAGTACCACATAAAAAAATAAACAAAGAAAATAAAGATATTGTGTCCATTTATAATTAAAAATAAAAAATCAGTATTATGAAGGCTGGAGAAAGCTGTATCCACTAGTTATTTTCCTTTTAAAATGAAAACTTTAGGGGCTGGGGGTGTATCTCAGTGGTAGAATGTTTGCCTAGAATGACTGAGGCACTGGGTTCGATCCTCAGCACCAGATATAAAAAAAATAAAGGTCCATTGACAGCTAAAAAAATAAAAATAAAATAATATAAAACCTTAGAGCCAAAGCAAAATTAAAGGTTTATAGGGTAGCAAGATTTTAAGCAATATTTACAGGTTATCTTGAAATCAGAGGTAGCTCCATGTGACACCATTTAAGACTATTGATGGTACTTGATATTACTAATATCATTTCCTATACACAATTATATAATCAGCATTGCTATTACTATCTCACCATTGTGTCACTAACTACATCTCTATAAGCATAATTTATTAGATAGGAAAAGTGAATAACTTTTTTTTTCTCAAAAATTGCATTTTAATACATGTTATCAAACATAACAGAAAAAAACAAATTTTCAGAAGCTGTACACACTGTTCACTGAAAACGTTTGTTGAGGCAAATAGAAAACATTGTTGCAATCATAATTTTTCTAACTTTGCACAAAATTATAAGCAGATTAAATTCTTCATATTAAACACCTTTATATGCACTTTCAATGAACAGTATATATATATATATATTTTAAGGGAGGTGGGAATGGGAAACATAAGAGAAATAGAGGAACAAAAGTGAATAACTTTTAAAAGTAAATCTACCCTGTACCATCATGCCAAGGTATACAAAATTACATTATAGTAATGAGCATTAATAATAATCACAAGTGGAAAGCTTCTTGATGTAAAAAAAAATTCTAATGGTAGAGTATGTCCCTTGATCTGTAGATAATGAGTCCCATCAGTATGGTTTGTGTCTTAGCTATAAAAATAGGGCAGAGTACTCATCATATCTGTGGGAAGTTCTGGCTTAAAATGACATGGATACAAGACATGCCAAATACTTGAGACAGCAGAACAATATTCTTAACTTCAAAAAAGAGCCTAGACAGCCAACAACTATGACATCAGCTTGAACTCCTCTCACTGTGTACAGAAACCAGATTACATGAGAATAGTCCATCTTCAATGACAAATTCTAACACAATTTTAAAGCCTGTGGAGAACAAATTTTTAAGGTTAGACTCATACGAGCCAATATACATAGCTGAGTGGTTGGCCCACAGAATGTTTTTCCTAATGGCATCATGAAAACCCAACAAAAACTACTCTCATAATTATTTATAAGCAGTGAACACCCAAGATAATCTAATCTTAATAATCTTCTTGAAGGATAGGTTGTTCTGATCAAGTATGCTTTCTGGTTAAGTGAAAAGTTCATGGAGAATCTTTTATTCCATCTGTTATTGCCAAAATACCTTGGAAATGTACCATATCCCTTAAACTTTCCTGCTTTAATACGTACAGTAATAAAGCCCTTATCATTCTAGATTCCATGTGAATTCAGGTCTCTTTTGAATGTCACTTAGTCCAATAGATGCAGACACATGGTACAATGGGATCAATCTGTCCTCATTCCATGACATAGCTGGGGAATTTAATGCAATTCAATCTAACAAGTATGTCTATATGTATGCATGTATGTATTGTGCTGAGAACTGAAATGTTCATGCTGGGAACAGGGAACAACTTCTTGTATAGAAATGAAATTAAGAGCAGAAAAACAAATTAGATTGAGTTTCTCAGTCTGTGTCTAGTTAACTGAATTATTACTACTTTTGTAGAACTGATTAGTAAGAAAACTATTTAATAAGTACTATAATCTCAATATAACTTTGTCCTCAGAATCCAAGCA
>PVHX01030685.1:0-15622 GCA_004024805.1 Geosciurus inauris | reverse complement strand
AGTGGAGGCACTTGGAAAAGGATATATTTATTTTCTTTCTGGTTACTCTAGTCTCTCTCCTCTTTTTCTAGCCCTCCTCCATGATATGACCATCTTCTTTTTCTTCTATTTTGCTTTCTTTCTTTTTCTTTATTCCTTAGTGCCAATCCTTGGATGAATTCCACGAAGTAGGTCCCTGAGGATCCACTCATATCTATGGCACTAAACCCTACCACTTTCAGAAGGAGCTAATCCTTTCCCAGTGTAATGCATACATTGTTCCAGAGCTTATTACATCATGCTTTGAGTTTTATTTGTTTGTTATGAGTTTTATTATGTTTTTTTTTCTCAGAGATAAAACGAGGGCATTTACTGAAGCAGAAAAAAAAACCTGAATGAATGTTAATTATTACTATAACTAAAAAAAAGAAGAGAGAAAAGCAAACATCTAGAAAATATAATATTGGTTACCTTGTGTTTGTGAGTAATAAAGTGTATTTAAAAAAAAAACATGTGTTTGTGTGTGTGTGTGTGTGTGTGCTTGTGTGTCAGAGAGAGACCATCATAAAAGCTAGAAATAAGATGGTAATGTGAACATCCATGCTTTTCTCTATCATTAGCAATAACTGAAGTGTGTTTGCTAGAACAGACAGACTTTCTATTGAAATCTTCCTCTGTGTGAAAGGAAGTTAATGTGACCTGTTTGTTTTTCTAGATCAATTTCTACCAATTTAATGAAAGCCCAATTTAAAAAATTATCTTCCCTCACAAAACACAGCTAGCTAATCTTTGTGATCATAAAATTTATTTGCGTTAGGTTGCCATAATATTTACTGAAGGGCTTCCTGCTGCTTTCTTTCAAGAGTTATTGGGATTGTCCCTCACAATACTTTTTTTAAAAAATAACTTTTATTTTGTAAATATGAAGTTTACAACATGATGTTGTAGAATACATAAAGGAGTAAAATAGTTACTATAGTGAAGCAAATTAACACATCTGTCATCCCACACAGGTTTTTTCTTTTTTTTTTAAATGAGTGGTTAAAATCTACTTATTGAATAAAGATTTCCACTACAAATTTCATTCTTTCTCTTCATCTATCTTTTCAGCCTGTTCTTTGGTTTTCTGCATATTAAATAAAAACTCAGTGGCTTTTATTCCACCACATACCTTGAACATGGCCCCGAGGACGTCAAATTCAGTCTACCCCATAAGAAAATGTGCACATCTCAGAGCCACAGTTGGGAAGCACCAGTGTGGTGCAGGGGAATGAATAAGAATGTAATTCATGACAAATTTTTAGTGTTTTCCCTCAAAGTACATTTGATAAATAAGTAAGTGCTTACGTTTAAAATTATGAAAAGAAAACCACTAGAGAAATCAGACCTGAGCAAAATTCTAGAAGAATCATATTCTGGAAGACACAACTCAGTCAGTGAAGCTAGAATACAAGACATAAAGACATTAGCATGTTGGAGATAAAAATGGGCAAATGGGCAGAGGTTGTTATTGTTATTTTGTTAAATGATTTAAACTTTATCCTGTAGACCCAGGAAAATAACAAAGACAAACAAAGTGGTATGTAACTTGTGTTTTGTTTGAGAAGCAGCAGCATCCTTATACTAATGTAAAGAATACTTCCTAGAGCCAGGCATGGTGATCCTGTAATCCTGGCACTTTGAGAGGTTGAGACAGGAGAATCGTGAGTTCAAAGTCAGCCTCAGCAATGGCGAGGTGCTAAGCAACTCAGTGAGACCCTGTCTCTAAATAAACACAAAATAGGGCTGAGGATGTGGCTCAGTGGTCTAGTACCCCTAGTTCAATCTCTGGTACTCCCTTCCCTGCCTCAGAAAAAAGAATACTTCCTAGGTGCTACCTTGAAAGGTACTTAGAAAGCCTCAAAACAGAAGATCTTTTCAGTTGTTTTCTTTACAAAGAGCACAATACAATCCTTATCACATAATCAGAATTTGTGTATGTCTATCCAAATAAGAGAAATTACTGGAACATGTTTCTGCAATACATAGAACATGTTCTTTGGCCCAACCTTGACCTAAGTTAATAATCTGGTTCTGTGTCTTAAGAGTTGTGTAACAATTTTGAGCCTTGGTTTCCTCATCTTTCAAAATATGAATGATAATATGTCTCAAATGGCTGCCATGAAAAGGTTTTCTTAGTATATAGAATTCCCTTGGTTATATTTTGTGTTGTATAATGTTTTCCTGGATTCTTAAATTATTCCTTTCTCATGGTACATCTTCAAAATGAACCACATGAAATGCTGTTAGATTTATATTGCCCTAAAAATAAAATAATCAACTACTACTGAAAAGAATGTATTTTGAACTTTATTAGTACAATATGTCAGCTACAGAAGAGAGGATTTTAGGGCAACCACTTTAAATTCCAAACAATGCATAATAAGGGTTTAGAGTAAGAATGAAAGCCTAAATATACATTGAGTTTTAAGCACATTTTAACTGACCCTGAAGAAAAATTCAAATTCTATTCTGCACAGATGGCAGAAAGCAATATTCCTGCACTGCCAAAAATGTATGTAGCTGAGAGAACTAGATGACTTATTAAGATTATTTTTTAGTATAACCTTTCATGAGAGCTTCAAGACATTTCATACTTTATGAAAAACCTTCAATGACTTACCAGAGAATGGGCAAAGAAAATAGATGCTGATGCTTTGACAGTGTGCATTCCAATGTAGAATAAGATTCTAAATTGAATTAATATGCAGAGACTCAAAGATCAAAATCTGAAACTACTGAGAACCTTTATAATCTGAGCTGGGGAGACAAGAGTGAGCAGTCTCCTAAATATTTGCATTTAGCATTGGGTTTGGCCAAGCTTCCGTTCTCATCCTAAGCTCTTCCTTGGGAAAGTGCATTTATTCCCAGAGAAGTACTGATCAAAATGTTTGCAATGCACAACTCTAGCTAAATCCAGATTTACTTATCCCTGGGGCCTAGTTCTTCTGGTTTGTCAATCCAAATGATGCTTTCTCAACACTTGCATTGGCTGAATTATTTAAAATGGTTTAAATTATATTTTGAAGCTCCCCTCCTTTTTTTTTTTTAAATTAGCTCATTGTGCCTGGGGGCCAGATGGCAATGAATGCTGCTGCTGTTAATTTAAATAAATAAAAATAAGAGGTCAGGCAAATTTCCAAATGCTCTATGTGAAGCAAAGCACAACGTATATCCCCTCATTTTTCTCTTTCGTGTCTTTCCTTTAAAATGTTTAACATCTGACCTTAGCCCTTTTATCTCTTATGCACTTATAGTTATCCTATCAGTATGTTTTAAGTACAAATTGATGTCAAAGATGACTCATGAATATTAGCACGAGTAATTTCTAGCCTTTGATTCTGGAAAGTAAAAAGTTGCATTTCCTATGTATGAGCCTGAAAAGTTTGATTTTAATGCTACATTTGAACTACACAAATAATAAACATATCCCATTTCAGAAAAATATATTTCTTCATGGACTTGGTTATAATGTAGAATTTTATGAGATATAATATCTACAGCTCATTTCCCTTAGATTAAAAAAATGAAGAAAAGGGGTGACAATTGGTAGTTTGAAGGGGCTTAAACTTTGAAATGATAGAACACACTCTGGTCATTATGTTACACTAAGTTGGAAAAATAAGTATTCAGCTTGGAAATTTTCATTATTTGCAGTAATTAATTTATGTATGTTTATGAATTCTGAATCTGTACACATTAAGAGTTGAGGTGGGAAAAGTTGAAGAGAAACTTGAAGAGGAAGTTTTCATTTTCAAAGACAGAATTAGGTTGAATTTGTTTCCTACTAGCAGTTAGTATAGACTAGGAATAGTCGGAATAACAATGCCTGTATCCCAGCTATTAGTACAAAGAGAGTTTTGTAGATTAAAGGAAGAGTCTTATTCATTGTGACATTTCATTATGTACATCTACCTTTATCACAGTGGCACAAAAGTAAACTGATGCATTGTGATTTCTTTCTTAAAAATTTCACCCAGAGTAATATATCATGCCAACTCTTGTTTCTTTGACAAAATATCACATGCTGTATTAGCAAAGGCTCTCCAAAGAGATGGAACCAATGGGAGGTGCATCTTTAAAAAAAGAACCTTATTAAAAGGAATAGTCTTGTGCAATTATGGAAACTGGCTAGTTCACATCCTCAGTAAGAGTCAGCAGGCAAAGATCCAGGAAAGCCAATGGTATGGGTGCAGTCAGAAGGCGGTCTGATGGAGAATTCTTTCTTCCTTAGAAAAACTAGTTTTGTTTTTTCCATTCAGGCTTTAAACTAATTAGATGAAGTCCACCAAAATTACAAAGCATAATCTGCTTATTCAAATTTCATCAATTTCAATATTATTCTCTTTCCAAACACCCTCCAAGTTGATACATAATATTCACCATTAGGCATGCTCACACCCAACTTCAAAGGGTTTGGGAAAACATGACCCACTGTTTTACTAGATTGCTGACCTGAAATATTCGGTGCCTTTCAGTTATGTCTGCTGCATGGACCCAAATACACCCAAATGATAATTACTTTATCAATTATATTCTAATTTTTGGAGAAGGAAGGAACTTTGTAGAAGTGAAAATACGTTTGGTTTTGCCCAAATGTACGAAACAGAATTGTAAATACCTCATTTTGGATCTGAAATTTTGAGTGGCAGGTTGGTTTGGGGAAAAAGTCTTAGTCTTTTCTGTTTTATACAGTTCATTATTTATATTTTATATCATAGTCTTTATTCTTATATCTGCTGTCCTGAATTACTCATGTTTAAAAATGCAAACTATGTTTAATTAAAGGCAAGTGAGTTAATATATCTGGAGAATTGCTCAATATAACAATTTTCATATCAAATTGAGGAGTAAGCATAAAAAAGAAATATTAAAGGCATAAGGAGCCAGTTCTCTGTCTCTTTGTCTGCCTTCTTCTCCTCCCTAATATAAACACATATGACTTCCCTTTTTATATTATCAGCAATAATAATCGACTTAGACATTCTATACATTTCTCTCAAATATAGATAACCTTTTATGTTCAAAGATATAACATTTTAATTTTAAATGCTTTCTATCTATCAAATATGGAACAGTTCAGATATTATGTTACAGACTAGAGATTTGCTCACAGATAAACATTTAGCCTGAAAAGTCTTATAATTCAGTAAGGAAGACAGGCAGGCATACAACTCAGTTTAAAAGAAGCCAGTGCAATATGCACTCCAAATGGTGTTGGAAGCAAATCACCATGTGTGTACCATGGCAAGAGTGATTAATTCAGGATGAGGATATCAAAAAATGCGTTCCAGCTCCATTTGTATGACATGGGTGGGGAGTACAGGATCATTTAGGATCTTTATTTTTGACTTCCAACTGGGTTCTAATTAATTTCCAAGGGACTCTCCCTTTGATTCAGCACTTTCCTTCAAAGAACAACCTCCATCCCCACCTTCCAACCTTTTAATTCCTCTTACATTGATTGCTGAGAAAGCTTTTGACCAAATGCTGAGTAATTACTCATTTTCTTGCAATTTCCTGGGTGATTAAATTGACATTTTTCATACATCAGGAATTTAAAACATGGCACAAAACAAATTTTTGCAATGGGTGTATTTTGTTTCTTTGTTATAAATTCACACCGTTTCTTTGGTTAATATTTGTTTGATTGTTGCATGAATGTATGGAAAAAGTTCTAATGTTATTGCCAAGTCAATATATCATTCATTAAAAACGCCTGTCATCTCTCTATGTACACACAATTTTAAAGTGCTGGCTTGTATCAAACTTGTAGGGGAGGCAAACATAACTAAGTAAATACATATCAAAGTAAATAACATTTAGTGCCAACAAAATATAAATTAGCTCAGATTAAAAAGGATAACTGTAATTGTTCAGTTAGATCTTTTTTTTAACCCACCCTACTCAAAATGTCAAGAATACTTTAAGACTTGAAGACTATTAAAGTTTGTAAAGAAGCAATCAAGGGATGATCCCTTGAGAACCTATTGTTTAAATAAAAATTTTTATTTCTGTGCTCATGTATTTGGTAGTTAGTATGAAGACATTTGAGTTCAATTAATCTCCAGGAATAATCTAAACTTAAATGCTTATGGCTGCTTATGGCTTATGCTTATTTCTTCTTCCTTTCTTCCCTCTTCCAATTAGAGTCCATTTTCGATGTACTTTGTCCATCAATTGGTAAATCCCATTTCAGTCCTCTGATTCTTTGTTTTAGTTACATTAGCGAGATCCATTCAGCAAGAACCATCCAAGTCCTCCTTCTTCCCTCCTGCAAGCTTTCAGGATTATACCCAGAACAAGTTTGTTGAATACCCATGCTTAGATGATATTGCTCCAAAACACAGTGAGAATAGAATGATTCCAAGGACGGAAAAACTTGTGTCTTTCCCATCACACCTGCACACATTCTATGAGATCATTAAATAGCTATGAAAATTATGTTTTCAGGAATGCCATGAGAAAACACACATCTTATAATTTCATATTTAATTATCAGGGTACACAAAGTCCACACAAAGTATAATACAAAAATTATAGAAACACTAGTCAAAAGTACAATAAGAAAGAAAAAATGATAAAAGAAACGAGGTGAAATTCAGTGAGATGTTCACATTAGATAGTGTCTATTATTGAAACTATGGATCTCCTTTTCCTCTGTCCTTTTTTTCTTTCTTATATATTCATTATTCACAATCTATTATAATAGTATTACTTCAGAGAAGCAAACTATTAATATATATTCTTAATTTTAACAGGTAAATGAATACACTAATATTGCAATAAGAACATTCACTGTTCCTGATTTCACTAGATTAACATGCAATGGTGCTACTGGTTAAAAATGTATCTTATTTCAATATGCACCAAATGTGTGTATAGTATGACATTTTTTCTAAATGACAATTGCAAGAGACAATTATATTAAATTGGATAAATTACATGACAAGACATGGTTAAGAGAGATAAATATTAACCACATATTATCCGTACAGCAAAGAATTATTCCTACTCTTGGGGAAAACATAGGTATATAAACCTGGAAAGGAAGGAAAATGATGATTTGAAGAGTGATTTAAAATATGATCCAGGTGGCAGAAGATAGGGACCCCGTTTTCTCTTTTTTTTTTTTCCCTAAATTAATCTTTCCCCAGTGGCACAAATTCTAGAGTAGAAGGTCTTAAAATCCTCTTTATAAAGGTAAGAGGAAGAAAAAACATGCTTTTACAGAACTGTGCTTTCCAAGTTTTCATTTGCAGGATGCTTTCCCCCCTTGATATTATATGTTTGGAACAACTGAATTATGACTTTGGCTTCTGGTCAGATCCTGTTGAGTCACAGAAGATAAATTGATGAACAATTCCAAAGTTAAGGCTCATAATTCAGTTGTCCGAAGTACATCTTGCAAAAGCAGTTTGTATAAGCAATAAAAAAGTGAGGGAAACTGCCAGGAATGCTCTTTCGTCCATTTTGTTTTGGTTCTCAAGAGTTTTGCCCAGTAAATGTGCTTTGCATCCTATGAATTTATTGCTTTTTGAGCCAAATGTAGAAACTTTCCGGGTTACCCAATTTGATGTTTTATCACCTATAGAAAAACTCATATGTATTAAAAAGAAATGAAGAATGCTTTCACAATGTAGGATAGCATTTCTGACCTAGGAAACTGATTGTTTCAATGTTATTTATCCATAGAACCCAGTATTTATGTAGCACTATACATTCAATAATTCAATATAATATATATATATATACATATATATTTAATGTATATTTTATTGGCTAACCTATAAACTTCATCTGGCAGTAACTATATCTTTTGTTTTCACTTTAGTATCACAAATGTTAAGTAGAGGACCTGTCAAATCATCCAAGCACATAAGTGATACCTAATAAATATTTAAGAAGTAACAATAATACTTAATAAATAGTATTTGGTGAGTTCCTACTATGTGATAGATACTGTAGTTTGCATACAGGAATAATGAAAACAAAACCAAAATAAATAAATTACATTTATTGAGAAATTTATATGCATTGAGAATTACATACTTTAGGTACTTAATACTCATTTTATCATTTAAATTCCAAAATGAATTTAAAAGATTGGAAATATCATTTTTGGAAAATAATAAAGTATAACTAAAAATAAAGTTATTCTAATTTAACCTTAAGTTAATTGATGTTAAATATTTCTCCTAATCACAGTTAATAAATGGTAAAACTAGAATCCCATACAATATTGTCTTTATATACATTTCTGCATTTAGTGCTGTAATTAGCTCATAAGTTGGAGATTATAGCACTGATTTCAGATGATAAAACCAAATCTTAAATAATCAAAGACGCTGAGTTTTTCTCTTTTTCTTTTAAAGAAGGAAGTAGAGAAAAAAATTTGAATACAGTTCTGAATGAGTACAAGTCCCATGTTCCTCCCTGGAGAGTTGGATTCTTTGGGGGTTGGAAGGAGAATTCAGAGATGCAATTGGTAGACAAGGAACTTAGAACTTCAGAGGTAAGATACACAAAACTTACACAAAGGAGGATGTAACAGATACTGGGAACATAATATGGTCAACTGCATAATATGGTCAACATGCTATGGGGCTTTTGCAGAAGGAGACACAATCAAGAATGTATCACAGAAGAGGTGACATGTGAATTTTCCTTGAAGGAGAGGTGGATCTGAGCATGCAAGAATGGGGATAGCAATGAGCAATAGAACCAAGGGGTCAGGTTCAATAAAATGCTTTTTAAAGGGAAGAGAAGGGAAATAACACTGTATGGAGTGATAGATAGTTGTCAGTGATATGATCCCTGAGAAAGGCTGTCTGCCAAAGAAATGTTTCATAAAAACTTAAGCTATGGGTCTGGGATTGTGGCTCAGTGGTGGAGCGCTTGCCTCACATGTGGGAGGCACTGGGCTGGATCCTCAGCACCGCATATAAACAAATGAATAAATAAAGGTCAATTAACACCTAAAAAATAATTAAAAAAAAAAACTTAAGCTATGATGTCAATCAATTTTCTTCAAGTTCTTCTTTTGAAATCATAAAAAGATGAAAAAAAATAATAAAGAAACTCTTCATTGAACATCTTGTAAGGTACTAGAATGAAAAAAAATAATAAAGAAACTCTTCATTGAACATCTTGTAAGGTACTTGGGGCATAGAGGGGGAAGGAACAATAGAAAGAAGAAATGTGAATGTCCTGGAGGGACCCAGTGAGTCTGTGATCAGGTGGAGAGGAATCTTTGGGTCAGAACAAAATAAAAAGCCAAAAGACCTATACAAGAATCTCATTTGGAACTGGCCTCATTAGTGAAGAGTTCCAGCTGCTTGAACAGTATGTTAATACACTGGGCAGGAACCGGGTGAGCAGACAGACGAGAAAGAGTCTGTTCTGCCAACGCACACCATCATGGATATATAGAGACCCTGATGGCCTGTTATAAATGGAATAGGATCATATCTGAAGTATCAGTACATATGGGATTCACATAAGTCGAATATTATCTAAAAATGCCTTCTCCAAATAGGTGAGAAAGAAGTCAGCAGTGATTTGGGACAGAGCACTGGTGTGATAATTAAGACTGGACATTCAGTACTGCTGAACATATTTGCCCCTCTTCCCTATCTTTGGATTTCACTTCTCCCAGAATCTTGGGAGCCTGACTCCTTCTCTACGGGTATTTATCGCCTCAGCAGTCATTTCCTCAGAGCTCTCCCTAATACATTTAAAGCAGATCTTCCCTCATATTCTTCATCTTATTCCTGTCTTGCTTTCCTCCCAATCTGTGAAAATGTGATGTATTTACTAGGTTACTTCTTCATCATTTTTTCAGAGTCACTACAATCAAAGCACCAGGAGAGTAGGAATTTATTTTCTATATTTCTCACCAGTATATCCCCAATGTCTTAAATGATAATACTTGGCACATAGTAGATGTTAGCTATTTATTGAATTGTAAAAGAGTGGCTTTAGCCACTATTCTGTATGACCCACCAAACCTTTTGACTTAAACATTGTGTACTGTTATGAAGATCAAGTTATCTGATGGCCCTTCAGAAACTTTATGGGATATTACAACATGAGTTGGGCCTTATCAGAACATACCACTAAATGCACAGAAGATAATACTGCCTTTCTTCAATAAGGTAACAAGGGTTTTGTATCCTTGTTCAATCCTACTTTCAATTCTGGATTTAATTTCTATTATTTGTGAGGTCTCTCTACATTGAAAACACAATGAATATGTAAGTAATAGCAGGTACATTTTCATACCTATTGGTAGCTGTGTTAGCTATTGTTTGATAGAATATTTCCATACATTCTATTCCTCAGGCCATGTTTAAATGCCTACATAGAGAGGTGTGTGTGTGTGTGTGTGTGTGTGTGTGTGTGTGTGTGTGGAGCATGCATGAGTGTGTTCATGGATTTTTTTTTATTCACAACTGCCACAATATTTAACAGTCAATTTTCAAAAATTAAAATGTTAAAAACATACTAAAGGGCCAAAACGAAACACGTTTTATAATTTGAAAAAAAAAATCTGCCATTTCTTATACAAACTAGATCTTTATATAAGAAATAATATTTGAAATCATAGCACACATTATCTCTTTGACAATAACTGTATATTCTAAAATAATAATGTCGCATAAAAAAGAAGGAAATGGAATATTAGTAGGGATGTGTCATATATCCCATCACAGTGAGCTTAATAATGAGTCCAGGAACGAGAAAAAAGAGCACTTAGTCAAGATACAAGGGAGATGAGCCAAGAGCTTGTCTTTCAGAGTGGCAGATGACAGGCAGCAAATTCAAGACAGAGAAAATATGAGGAACAGCATTCATGGAGAAGGCAAGAGTATAAAATTCCAGGAATAAATAGAGAAAAGAAGTAAATTCACATCCCTTGAGAACAGGCACCCTGCAATAAATCTATATTGTCTTGTTTATCTCCAGGAAACCTTCCACTGGAGGTGTTATTTGTAAGAATTTTCAGAAGAACCGACTAAGGCTTACATAGTTCTGTTGGCTTGCCCAAGGCCATTGTTGATAAGTGACAGAACTATTTTTGAATCTTCAGGACATATAGGAAATTTAGAATGCTCACTAAAAAACAGAGCCTACTGGCACTAATATCACTTTTGTAGAATCAGTACTATCTCTTCATGTAAACTTTACCTGTCTAAATGTGTTGTAAATTAAGATTGGTGTCCAAAATTGCTATGGCACTGCTGTAAATTTGAAAAGAGTCAATGTTGAAAGGAAATCACAAAAGCTCTACCATGGCCAGGCCATGTGATAGCTTATTTCATAGGGAGGTTCAAGGAAAACACACTGAAAACCTGACCTTACACCATGAGTTTTTCAGAAATAAAATGTGAAAGCCATGGTGCAACATTCTTTCTATTTATTTGGTTTCAGATCTTAAAATTTCTTCAAAGGGAATGCAATAAAACATAAACAAATTGAGTAGAAAGAAAATGCTATTAGACACATTCAAATTGCTCTTTTAACAAATAATTAAGCTATATTAATAACAGTTCAGTTTAAAAATTGAATTGATAATCATTTTTTAAAACAATTAAAATGAAAAAATGAACGAGTGAAAAGAAAGTACTTAACATTTCAAGTATTTTTATGCCTTACAATTAATAATACCTTCATTCATTTAATATTTTGCAAAATCTCATGCAAAATTGTTATTTAATAAATATGTACTTATTCCATTTGTTCACCAGTCATTGTGCCCTATGTCAAGAGTTTAAAGATCCACATGAACATTTCTACCCTTTAGAGATTACAGTCAATGATTGAATTTAAATAATTCCAATTTATATTAAATGTTGCAGTGGATTTGGACAGAGTATGACTACTTTTGACTAGTAGCTTCAAAGTAGACGTGATGGAATGATTTTCTTTGGTGGAAGTAACCAGATCAAGAGGAAATACAAATGCCATGTCCTGTGCCCAAGCAAGTTAGAGTAGGCCATAAAGGGAAAGATAAAAATTCCATGTAGGTGAAGCCTGGCCCGTCTGCCAAATGGAGTTTCCATAGGCAAAATGAAGAAGCTTCCAATGTTGAAGAGCTATGGATGCCAGGCTTCTGAATTAGACCCCTCAAGTCATTTGCAGTTGGACCACATGGTATCACTTCCTTTTAGCATAAGCCTGAATCATCCAAAGCCCTTTCAAGGATCTAGAGAAAATGAACCAAAGCAAATGTAATACAGGGATAAATATTTGAGTCAGTGGAAAATAACATAACAGAGATAAACAATGTGTGGCTGAACAGAAAACATTAGCAATGATTACATATCAGTCTGAATTTTGAGGCTTACAATATGATACAGATGAATCTGATGTTTATCACCTGTGACATATTCAAATAATGAAGTATGACTTCTTGAAATTTTTAACATTGTTCTGTATTTGGAATCCTAACTTAAGTTTTTGTACTCAATGAGCTCACGTCCTGGGGACAATATGACCGAGCACACAAACGAGATAATAAACACATGATTCAGTTAATGACAATAAATGTTGCCCACAGAAGCTACTTACTTCATGGCCATTTCCAACATAGAGTAACCACTTTGTTTTGGTTTGTCCCCAACTTTCCTAGTTTTAGTGCTGGAAGTGCCAAGAATGCCCTCAGTCCCAGACTGACCTGGACAACTGGTCACCCTACAGATTTCATGAGCATGCTGCATTATGAATGTTGAACATCTCTCTGTAAATAAACCAAAGATTTTAAGAGAGTATTCCTAGTTAGAACCTAAGTGGCCTTTATTCATAATACTGTTCCACCTGAGTCACCAAAAGGAAAAGTTTGCCCAAAGTTTGTTTATGTGAGATATAAAAAAGAATGTTGGGAACTAGCATTACTAGAGATCAAAGCTAATTTAGTCCTGACATTCAAATCAAGGGCACTGGGGCAGGGGCAAAGATGAAAGCTGAGAATCTGTTAAGACTGACCTTACATTTTAAGCCTGTCCTTCTGAAAGAAAATACCTCCCTACTTCTTAGGAAAGCTTATGTGACAATAGTTCTGGAGGAAAAGGAATTTGGTAAAGTGATGGGGTGGGGAAATCAAGGGAAAATTCTTTTCTAAAACAATTGGACAAAGGTGCAGGAGAAAGAAACTCTGCTTAGTGATATTATTCACTACTATGCTGATCTATTCAAAGAAGTATTGATTAGATTAATGCAGTCAGTAATTGTTTAGAAATTTACTTACTCAGAAATCTTTAATGAACAGAAATAAAATCGACTTATTCAAGTTTTTTTAAACATAGCATTAGTAAATAAATCTGGGATACATTTACTAATGTGAAGGATCCCCACATGTGTGAAGAATTTACTAAGTGCTAGACTTTGTGCTAGTTATTTGGCCAAATTTGTCTTCTAAATCCTTTCAGCAGATGCAATAAAACAGGAATTGTATTTTTCCCACTTCATAGACCATGACTCTGAGTTTTAAAGAATTGGTTGCCTCAGCCAAAGTCACACAACAGAGTAAAATGTTCACAAAACCTCAATAGAAAAACTTGCATAAAAATGGTGCCACATGAACTGCAAGGAAATACTTTCGTGACATTGGCAGACAGGTGATTAATTTTGGTCTAGGGAGGCTTCATTATGAATATTCAGTATCCACTTTGAGGATGCTGCCAACAGGGTAATCATTGATGGAAATCATAATGATCCTGAGTCAATAAAAATTAATAAGCATTTGTATGAATGCAAAGGCTTTTGAATAATTTTATGTACACATTTTGTGTAAACCTGTATATGTTTTTAACTTCATTCCAGGCATTAGGGATGAAACTCATTCTGAAAGCTTTCCTTTTACTTGCTGAATTTTTTAGTTTCTCCTAGTGAAAACAACAACAAAAAAGAATGAAGGACAAGGAAGATGAAAACAAGGCTCAATCAGATGGGAGAGATGTACTTAATATTCCTCTCCTAAGGAAAGTCACCATCTGATGCAATGGGACATGGGATTTGGTCCTGCCTTTGCCACCAACTCCCTTTGGTCAGTGCCTTTAACAATTTGGATTTCAGGTTACAGATTATTAAATATATCCACACCTGTACTGATGCCTGATGCATCACTCAAGATTTTTTTAAAAAACCAAATGGCAAAACATGTTCTTTCCAACATATTTGGAAAAGAAAACAAACATTTTTTAAATAATGAAAATATGAAGTATATAATAAAATAAAAATATAAAATGAAAATCTTAATTTTTATACTTTAGTAGCATGTTAACATTTAACAAAATATCTTGATATTATTGTAGCAATAATATTAACACTTTTTCCTTAGTATTAGAATCTAAGATTGCCTCTAGCAATCTTAGTTTTCTCTTCTCTAGCATTAAAAACTAAAACTAAGTTAGGTGCAGTGGTGCCCAAGTATAATCCCAGTGACTCAGGAGGCAGAGGCAGAGAACAAGTTTGAGGCCCTCCTCAGCAATTTAGCTATACTCTGTCTTAAAAAAAAAATTAAAATGCTGGGATGTAGCTCAGTGGTAGAGGGCCCCTGGGTTTAATCACTACCCAACCAAATAAACAAAAAAACTAACCATTTCTCTGCTCCTAAAAAGACTACTACTGATAAATAAATAATACAATGCAATTATAACACAAATATATATAAATTACGTACACATAAGGCATGTACCATATGCCAAAAGCAGGTTTTTGTTCTTTACATAAATTATCTCACTTGAATTTGCATCTGATATATGACAGATTTAGTATTGCTTCCACTTAATACAAATGGAAATGAAGTCTCAGATTTAAAGGGACATTTTTGAGATGATACAAATTATTTAATGGGGCTGAAATTAAATAAGTCAATTAAAGTTCCCACAACATTTTTCCCTTGTGCACAAAACCTTTCCCAGGCTAATGCTCAGGAAAGATATGAGAAGTAAATGAGAAAAAACAGACCACATACTCTGTACCCCTCCAGCAGTGACCTTGACCTTAAATGCCCCCAGAGCCTAACATGATACATCCTGTGTGGATCAGACTCTTGATGAGATGTCTTGGAGAAAAAGTGGGTTTACTGGAGAGAGTCTGCTGCTATCCACAGGCTTATTTGGTCTTGGTCTTGCCTTTGATGTTGTTTTGGTATGATTTTTTTTTTTCATCTTTACCTAACAGATGTGCATATTCTGTCTGGAGCCAGAATACGCCTGTGCTTCCCTGTCAGCCTTTTTGAGACTTTTGCTTAAAACCTGGGCATTCTGAAACTTAACACCAAAAAACAAATAATCCAATCAATAAATGGGCTAAGGAGCTGAATAGAAACCTCACAGAAGATGATGTACAATCAATAAACACATATATGAGAAATGTTCAATGTCTCTAGCCATTAGAGACATGCAAATCAAAACTACCCTCAGATTTCATCTCACCCCAGTCAGAATGGCAGCTATCCAAAATACCAGCAACAATAAGTGCTGGCAAGGATGTGGAGAAAAAGGTACACTTAAACATTGCTGGTGGGATTGCAAATTGGTGCAACCAATCTGGAAAGCAGTATGGAGACTGCTTAAAAAACTTGGAATGGAACCACCAT
>PVHX01030684.1:0-15622 GCA_004024805.1 Geosciurus inauris | reverse complement strand
TTGGGATTGCATTGAATCTATATAGTGCTTTGGGAAGTATGGCCATTTTGACAATATTGATTCTGCCTATCCAGGAGCATGGGAGATTATTCCATCTTCTAAGGTCTTCTTCAATTTCTTTCTTCAGTGTCTTGTAGTTTGCATTGTAGAGGTCTTTCACCTCTTTTGTTAAATTGATTCCCAAGTATTTTATTTTTTTGAGGCTATTGGGAATGGGATAGTTTTCCTAATTTCTCTTTTCAGAGGGTTTATCAGTAATGTATAAAAATGTAATTGATTTGTGGGTGTTGATTTTATATCCTGCTATTTTGCTTATTGCATTTATTAATTGTATTTGCTTATTTGCATTTATTAATTGTAGAAGTTTTCTGGTAGAATTTTTTGGATCCTCTAAGTATAGAATCATGTCATCTGCAAATAATGATAGTTTGAGTTCTTCTTTTCTGATTCACATGCCTTTAATTTCTTTCGTCTGTCTAATTGCTCTGGCTAATGTTTCAAGGACTATGTTGAATAGCAGTGGTGAAAGAGGGCATCCCTGTCTAGTTCCCGTTTTCAGAGGGAATGATTCCATCTTTTTCTCCATTTAGGATGATGTTGGCCTTGAGTTTAGCATAGATAGCTTTTACAAAGTTGAGGTACGTTCCTACTATCCCAAGTTTTTCTAGTGTTTTAAGCATAAAAGGGTGTTGTATTTTGTCAAATGCCTTCTCTGCATCGATTGATAAAATCATATGGTTCTTATCTTTAAGTCTATTGATGTGATGTATTACGTTAATTGATTTCCGTATGTTCAACCAACCTTGCATCCATGGAATGAACCCCACTTGATCATGGTGCACTATTTTTTTGATATGTTTTTGTATGCGATTTGCCAGAATTTTATCGAGAATTTTTGCATCTATGTTCATAAGGGATATTGGTCTGAAGTTTTCTTTCTTTGATGTGTCTCTGTCTGGTATTGGAATCAGGGTGATACTCACCACATAGAATGAGTTTAGAAGGGTTCCCTTCTTTTCTATTTCATGAAATAGTTTGAGGAGAATTGGTATTAATTCTTCTTTGAAGGTCTTGTAGAACTCGGCTGAGAATCCGTCTGGACCTGGGCTTTTCTTGGTTGGCAGGCTCTTGATGGCATCTTCTATTTCCTTGCTTGAAATTGATCTGTTTAAGTTGTGTATGCCCTCCTGGTTCAGTTTGAGGTCATGTGCCTCTAGAAATTTGTCGGTGTCTTCAGGGTTTTCTATTTTACTGGAGTATAAATTTTCAAAATAGTTTCTAATTACCCTCTGTATTTCAGTAGTGTCTGTTGTGATATTTCCTTTTTCATCACAAATTTTAGTAATCTGGGTTTTCTCCCTCCTCCTTTTTGTTAGGGTGGCTAATGGTTTGTCAATTTTGTTTATTTTTTCAAAGAACCAGCTTTTTGTTTTGTCAATTTTTTGAATTGTTTCTTTTGCTTCAATTTCATTGATTTCTGCCCTAATTTTGATTATTTCCTGTCTTCTACTTCTTTTGGTGCTAATTTGTTCTTCCTTTTCTAAGGCTTTGAGACAAAGAGTGATTTCATTTATTTGTTGACTTTTACTTCTTCTAATGAATGAGTTTAGTGCTATCAACTTTCCTCTTAGCACTGCCTTCATGGCATCCCAGAGATTTTGACATGTTGTATCAAAGTTTTCATTTGCCTCTAAGAATTTTTTTATCTCTTCCCTGACGTCTTCTGCTATCCATGCATCTTTTAATAGCATATTATTTAGTTTCCAGGTGATGGAGTAGTTTCTGTTTTTTAATCTGTCATTGATTTGTAATTTTATTCCATTGTGGTCAGATAGGGTACAGGGTAAAATCTTTATTTTTTTGTATTTGCTAAGACTGGTTTTGTGATATAACATATGATCTATTTTGGAAAAGGATCCATGTGCAGCTGAGAAAAAAGTGTATTCACTCATTGATGGATGGAACACTCTGTATATGTCTGTTAAGTCTAAATTATTGATACTTTCATTGAGATCTATGGTTTCTTTATTTAGTTTTTGTTTGGAAGATCTATCCAATGATGAGAGAGCTGTGTTAAAGTCTCCAAGTATTATTGTGTTGTGGTCTATTTGATTCTTGTATTTGAGAAGGATTTGTTTGATATACGTAGAAGCCCCATTATTTGGGGTATAGATATTTATGATTGTTATGTCTTGTTGATGTATGATTCCCTTAAGAACTATGAAATGACCTTCTTTACCTCTTTTTACCATCTTTGGTTTGAAGTCCACTTTATTTGATATGAGGGTGGAAACTCCTGCTTGTTTGCAGGATCCATGTGATTGATATATTTTTTCCCACCCTTTCACTTTCGTCTGTGGATGTCTTTTCCTGTGAGATGAGTCTCGAAGACAGCATATTGTTGGGTCTTTTTTTAATCCAGTCTGTCAGTCTATGTCTTTTAATTGGTGCATTTAGGCCATTCACATTCAGGGTTATTATTGAGATATGATTTGTAATTCCAGTCATTTTGGTTTGTTTTTGGTTTTTACCTTCAGTTGTTTTCTCTTTTGAATGGTCTTTCCTCTAGTGTAGTTCCTCTATTTGTAACTTTCCATTGTTGGTTATCATTTCCTCCTCATGGAATATTTTGCCAAGAATGCTGTGTAGTGCAGGCTTTCTTGCTGTAAATTCTTTTATTTATCATGGAAGGTTTTTATTTTGTCATCAAATCTGAAGCTCAGTTTTGCTGGATATAGGATTCTTGGTTGGCATCCATTGTTTTTCAGGGCTTGGAATATGTTATTCCATGATCTCCTGGCTTTTAGGGTCTGGGTTGAAAAATCTGCTGAGATACGAATTGGTCTCCCCTTACATGTAATCTGGTTCCTCTCTCTTGCGGCATTTAAAATTCTATCCTTATTCTGTATGCTGGGCATTTTCATTATAATGTGCCTTGGTATAGATCTGTTGAAATTGTATACGTTTGGTGTCCTGTAAGCCTCTTGTATTTGATTTTCTACTTCATTTTTCATATTTTTCAATTTTTCATATTGGGAAATTTTCTGATATTATTTCATTGAAAAGATTGTGCATTCCTTTGGTTTGAAATTCTGCACCTTCTTCTATCCCAGTAAATCTTATATTTGGTCTTTTGATGCTGTCCCATATTTCTTGTATGTTCTGTTCATGATTTTTTATCATCTTCACTGTATGGTCGTTTATTTTCAAGATTGTATATTTTGTCTTTGTTATCCAAGGTTCTGTCTTCTAGATGATCTAGTCTGCTGGTGATGCTTTCTATAGAGTTTTTTATTTGGTTTATTGTTTCCTTCATTTCAAGAATTTCTGATTTTTTTTCACAATCTCTAACTCTTTCTTAAAGTAATCTTTTGCTACTTGTAATTGCTCTCTTAACTCTTTGTTAGATGATCAATGGTTGCCTTTATTTGCTCTCCTATTTCTTTGTTGGATTGATCAATTTTTGCCTGTAATTGTTCACTTATGTCATTCTTTAGTTCACTGATCATTTTAACTATGTACATTCTGAATTCTTTCTCTGACATTTCATCAACTATGTTGTCAATGAATTCTGTTACAGGGGTATCAAGATTTATTTGGGGCCCTTCTTCCCTTGTTTTTTCATGTTGATTGTGTATCTTCCTTTCTTGAAATACCAATCTGAGGTATTGTGGCTTCTATCCTATAATCTTGTATTGACACTCCAGATTACCTGTGTCTCACCTTGGAGCTACTTCTGTTCCCCCAGTGTCCCCAGATTGGCACTACTGCCACTAAAGTTGGTGGCGGAGGTAGTGGACCTACCTCTAGAGGGCAGTGGGAGTGGCCTTGGCTGGGCTCCTGAGGTGGCCCCTGAGGGCTGTTTTGCCCCTCTCTTGCACTCCTGCTGGTGAACAGGAACCCTGGAGCAGAACTGGAGGCGGGCCCTGGTCTCACTTAGGCAGGGTCACAAGCAGGAGAGTCAGTGTGTGACCCTTACAGTGAGTGTGAGCTCCCCTGGGGCTGGAGGCTAGCAGGCTCTGGTCTGCCTTCAACTGAGCACCCCTGGCATTCCCTAAGGGCGGTTTTGGGCCCCCTGTCTCACCTGACCACAGGAACTCTGGAGCGGAACTGAGGCAGGCCCAGGCTGCCCTTGGACGGGGCTGCCTCGCACTAGGGTCTCTGCGAGGACTCTTATCCTGAGTTTGGGCTCCTCAGTGGCTAGCAGTTAGCAGTCCCTGGTCTCCCATTGGCTGGACACCCATGGAGTTTCCTGAGGGCAGATCTGGGCCCTCTGCGGCTCCTGCCGGTCCACAGGAACTCTAGAGTGAAATTGAGGCGGGCCCAGGCCGCCCTTGGGTGGGGCTGCCTCATGCTGGTGTCTCTGGAGCGACTCTCACCCTGAGTTTGGGCTCCCCAGTGACTACAGGTAGCAGTCCCTGGTCTCGTGTTGGCTGGACACCTGTGGAGTTTCCTGAGGGCGGAACTGGGGCCTACTTTCCTAGATTCTAATATTGTGAAAGTCCTCTCTTCTTGGTAATGTCCCTAGGAGCAGTGAAATTAAAGATTTTGTATTCCCACATCTCTTACTTAGAACTGACCAAGAGAAAAAGTGAGGCTTGAAGACAATCTGAGTGCAGCTGCCAGTCATTCTCACATCTCTACTGATATATGAGTTGAGCCACACATAGGGCTTTTTGCTTTCAATTAATTCATAAGTAATATTAGAGTCCAGGCTATTTGAAGCCCATCCAAGTTGTTTAGAATGCTGCTTCTTGGGACAGGAAAGAGAAGGGTAATCAGAACTCCCAGCATGATTCCTTTCTATGGACTGGACATCACCCTACCTCCTGCTTCAGGCATTCACCTCACACATTGAGCCATCCCCATGGGAGGCCAGGCCATAGCATTCAGCCTCTCACCTGGTACCATTAGTCCTACACCAAAACCTGTGGGATAAGGCCAAAGCACCTCTTACATACATTAATTACATCTTTGTGTACATTCAGGTTGACATCATTTTGTGTCCTTTTTCAAAGGAGGCCCTCTGTAGAGACAACCTGAACACATCAATATATTTCTTCATGTAATAGCTTCCTTGACTTCTCTTCCTGTGGTCACGAACAGACCCACCTCAGCAACCAGTGTTCCCTTTTGCTTGGAGAGCAGATGTTTCCATCTGTTCCTTCTGCATGGAAGTTACTGAGGGCTCAAGTTCCTTACTATTTCAACCAGTGCTGGCAGGATAAGTATCTAGCTTTAGTCATGCTAGGTAAAGGAAGGGGCACATGCTAAGAACTTGGATGGGTGCTGCCAAAGGATTGTGAGAGTAGAGTGTCCATGGCCACAGTTCACAGTTACTAGCTATCTGTAGTGATTCTCTTTTGAATTGCAGGAATTTATTCTTTGTCTCACTTAAAAAAAAATAGACTCAGGAGGTTTGTGTGTTTTCTTAGGGTATTAAACTTTCATCAGTCTAGGTTTTTAAGAAACACTGTGCTGATTGTGATTTGTCTTTGTAAGCATTTATGTTTTTTGGTTTTTACATCAGGAGTCAGTCATTTGCTTGGTGACTCTGACCCTTCAGCCACAGAAAAAACATTTTCAACTTCAGTGTTACAAAAGTACTTTCTAAGAAGCTTTACTTTTTACATAGAAACTTATACCTGTTGGGTGGGTGGTGCCTGCCTGTATCACAGTGACTCAGGAGGCTGAGGAAGGAGTATTCTAAGTTGGAGGCCAGTTTCCCCAGTTATGGAGACCCTGAGCAACTTTTGGAGACTCTATGTCAAAATTAAAAATAATAATGAGAGCTGGGGTTGTGGCTCAGCAGTTGAGCACTTGCCTTGCATATTTGGGGCACTGGGTTGGATCCTTAAAATAAATAAAATAAATAAAGGTATTGTGTTAAATAATAATAACAATGAATGGGAATGTGGCTGTGCCCCTGGGTTCAATCTGTAGTAATAAGCAAACAAATAATACAAAAAATTTACTTGATTCCCCTCTGGTCTGTCTCCTCTCCTCTGTCCCTAGGTTCCCGTTCCTAAGTCCAGCATTCAGTAGATTCTCCTAAAACACCTCGCTAATCTATTTCACTCTGATTTTAGTCCTCTGGGTTCTGTTTTGAAGTGATCATTTTATGTCTGCAGTTTTTCCTTATAGCCCTCAAGCATTTCCAAAGGAAACATTTATATGTAAATCTTCTTTGTTGAAGGCAGGGTTTGGGATCTAGGGTTCTTAGAACCTTCTGTGACATCCTTCCTTTCTCCCATATATCGCCAAGAAGCTTTTCCAAGGACCCTTAGAGACAGAAGAAGTAAATAGCCGTAGAGTCCTCCTGCATCCCATCTGTCTTCATGGAATTGCAGATCTGAGCATGTCAGCCCCTGTGAAAACATTCTCCCCACACCTTGTTTGGTGTTAACAATATCAAATGTGGTTGTCATGATCACATTGGCAGGATGCCATTGGATACGGGCTCAGTAGTGCAGGGGTCAGTCCTCACAAGGAAAGACTTTACCCCACTGCGGGTCTGCACTAGACAGAGAGCTCCTATGAGGGCCTTTCTGGGCTCCGGCTCCTCTGTCTTAACAGCTGTGGGGGCTCTTCCTCATCAGGCTTCCTCTGTGGTGGTCCTCTAGCTTTTGAGGCCTGGCCCTGACTAGAACATAACCTCTGAAGTGAATCTATTTTTATCTGGCCAAGATTGCTTCCTATTTTCTAGTTCCAGCTCAGTTCTTACTATTTAATAATGGCATTCCTGAATTTTCCTGGCAAAATAAGTCTTCCTACATAGAGTTCTCTTTCTGTTTTTGAGTCCTGTTGGGGCCCTGCAGCCAAACCCAAAACCAAAATGAAGAACATGGCTGTGTTTAACACAGCTTGGTTGGATGTGGTACTCAGAGCAGTCAGGAAAAACATCAGAGGAGCCCTGAGGTTATTTTTGGTATGGTGTATTAGAAAGATGTGGGGCTTTTGGGACTTGGCGGACAGAGGAGCTCTCTGCTAGAGTGGATGCTGTCAGGAAGCAAGGATTCTATTGGTGGTGATCGTCTTACATCTTATCCAGAAGAGGGAAGACTGGAGTGAGGTGCATGCTAATTGGGAGAGACACAGCAGTCACTTAAGTTCACAGGGTATGTTTGTTTACTTCTGTGAATTAATCTGTGTTCAACTTTTATCTGTCTTAAGATAATAGAGCAGTCTTTACAGAGCAGTCTTCAGAGCAGTTTACAGAGCAGTTTACAGAGCAGTCTTCATTTTTGGCCTGGATTATTCATTTCACATTGAAGTTGGTACACCTTGATGCTCCATGAAATTGTTTATGCTTCACTGGGACTTTAGGGTCTGGCTGTGTCAAACTCGGTCCTGGCACCAGCAGGCCCAACTGATAGGCCAGCTGCTGGAGGTCCAGGCTGCTTTCCTCTTTGTCACATGATCTCAGGGCTAGGTTCTGAAAGATGCCTCCTAGGGAAAGGTTTCAGATAGCTTAAAGGAAAGAAGAAGGAAGAGTCTCTGGCCCCTAGAATTATCAAGACAGAAGAAATTGGGACAAATGTTAAATGAAAGAATGGTTTGGGTAGCTACTGGTTTGCGGGGCCTGCTCCTGTTCTTGTTCTGGCAGGGGTTGTTGACCTGCACATGGTCCAGGTGGAAGCTTCTCCCCTTGGTGCTATGTACTTTGCTGCTGCTGGAGTCCAGCACATCTTTCATTGAACACGTGTGGGTCCCTCCTGCAGCAACCTGTGTTTCCTACATGCTGAGTATCAAGTGCCTTGTCAGAGTCTGCAAGCTCCATACAGGTTTGTAACATTCACACAGATGGTTGGCCTTGTATTGCCCTTTGAGGAAATTCCAGAACCTGTGAAAGTACCTTGTTAACTCACCTAGTTCAGATTGGATTGATTTTGGCAGGAGCTTAGAGATAAAGGCTACAGAATTTGGTGAGGGTTGGCTGGGGTGAAAAGATTTGTAAAGATTGGGCTCCTCTGCAAGGATCCCATGGAAACATTGTAACAGTTCTGACCCTGGGATGCCTGAATTAATCGAATTGTGTTATTGTGGTCTTTGATTTTCTTTTTTCCTGCAATGATTTTTAGGCTGGTTTCTATGTTCCTGAGTAGACATGGGATAATTTTAATGCTTTATATCACTATAAATGTGTACAGACATTTTTGTACCTGTCAACATAATTTATAACGTGGGTGATTAGGTTTTCCTTTTTGTCCCAGGATTTAACTATATTGTTTGTCCCCTCAGGCCCTGACTCTTCTATGGTGAACTTCTTTGTTCTGAAGAGAAGAGGGCAGTTTCTCTGAAGGATGTAAAGGAGCTAAGTAAGTCTCTATGCATCTTCTTTCTGTCATTTTTGATTGATTGGCATTTTGTGTTTTAAAGAAAATATAACCATAAAGTATGTGCTCTTTTTGTGTAGGCTCTAGTAAGTACCTTCAGGATTTTGTATGCTTTTCCTGTGTCTGCACTTTAGTCTTGCATAGTAGTACATAGTTTATAGTTTGTTCATACATTGTTCTGCTAATGGATAACTGTAGTGGTTCCCCTGTTTGTGTTCATATTTGAAAGAATTTGCTATGGACATTCCCGAAAGTGACAATGTAAGCATATACTTCTATTTCCCCTAATTTAATACCAGATCACATGGGTAGATACACATTCAGCATTTGTTTGTGTTTGTTTCTTTTGTTTGTTTTTGGTGGTACTGGTGATTTATTGAAGCCAGGGCCTCAGACATGGTAAGTGAGTGCTCTACAACTGAGCCACATTTCCAGTCCTTTTTCATTCTATTTTGAAGCAAGGTCTTGCTAAGTTGGCCAGGCTGGCCTGGAACTTGTGATCCTTCTGTCTCATCTGCCTAAGGAGCTGCAATTACGGGTGCACACTACCAGTCATGGCTGTGCATTCTACTTTTTATTTTTTTAAACTTTATTTTTTTTATTTATTCATTTTTATGTAGTGCTGAGGATCGAACCCACTGCCTCACCGACGCTAGGCGAGCGTTCTACCGCTGAGCCACAACCCCAGCCCTGTGCACTGTGCTTTTAAAGGATACATTCAAACTGTTTCCCGAAGTGGTGTATCAGTTTGTATTCCCACCAACAATGTATTGAGTTATTTTCAATAGTATTCTGTTAGTATTCTCAATTCATACTATTGTATTCCAGCATTTTTTATTTTTTGCAGAATTAGAGAGTAAAGGTTGTTTGTACTGCCTAAAACTAATCTGCCTTGGTGATCATTTCAAGGAAGCAAAATAAAAAACAGAAAAATAAAAAATAGAAATCCTATATAATTATACTTCCCTAGTTATTTTTGTCTCATCCTTGAGAATATTTCATGTATATGTGTAAGAACACATATCTTGGTGCTGAGGTTGTGGCTCCATTGTAGAATGCCTGCATGGCATTTGTGAGGCACTGGTTTGATTCTCAGCACCACATGAAAATAAATAAAGGTGTCTGTATGTATGTGTGTGTGTGTGTGTGTGTGTGTGTGTATATATATATATAAAAGAACCCATACCTTATTTAGGGGACATCATAAATAATTACTTCACCCATAGATATTTTAGTTATTTCTACATAAACTACAATTCAATATTACAACCCAGATCACTGCATCAATACAGTGAGGATATAGAATGTTTCCATAACTGAAAGGAGTCCACAACTGTTTTCTTGTAGCCAAACTGATATCACTCTTCCTGTCTCTCATTTTTCTTGCTGGTAACCACTATTCTGTTCTCCCACTTCATGAATTTTACAAAAATCAAATCAATCATACAAATCATATTGTGTTTACTATTTTGTGGTTAGCATCATTCACTCAGGACAATCTACTGGTGATGCATGCAAATTGTTGCATGTATCAGTTTTCATGGCTTTGTAGTTGCCAGTGTATAGATATGGCACAGGCTTTCTGGGGAGGAAGGGGCAGGCAGGGTTTGGTCTTATAATATTCAAAAGGTCATTTGGGTTGAATCCAGTTCTTGATGTTATGAATAGGCACTATGTGAAAATTGAAATATATTTAGGGGTGTGATGACTAAAGTCTTCATTTCTCTGCATAAATTCTTAGATGTGCAACTGACACATCAAATAGTATTTCCATTTTTAGTTAGCTTTCCATTATTGTCCACAAATACCTGAAATAATCAGCTTAGGAGGAAGGAACATTTATTTTAGCTCAGGTTTAAGTAAATGGTTGTTGTTCCTGTGGCTTTGGAGCCTCTGCATATATCATAGCATTGGTTGCTGTTCACCCAGTGACAGCCAGAATCAAAACAAGGGGACATAGGGCCCGGGGTTCCAATATACCCCTCAAAGGCATGCCACTAATGACAAGCTTCCTCCCACTAGGTCCCATCTCTTAAAATTTCCACCAGCTACTGTTAGCACCACATGCTGAGGACCAACCCTTCAACACATGGGCCAAAGTATAGCATGCATGTTTTGAAGAAACTGACAAACTGCTTCCCGGTAGCTGTAATAATTACATTCCCACTGGCATTGTATGAGTGATCCTTTCTCTACCTCTTCACCAGCAGAGCTTGGTCACTATTTTCATATGAGCTACATTTACAGATGTGTACCAAGGTAGGTGTGGGTATGTGTTGAGATGGGTCTTGCTATGTTGTCTAGTCTCGTCTTGTACTCTTTTTTTTTTGGTACTGGGGATTGAACTCAGGGGCACTCGATCACTGAGCCACATCCCCAGCCCTATTTCGTGTTTTATGTAGAGACAGGGTCTCACTGAGTTGCTTAGCACCTCGCCATTGCTGAGGCTGGCTTTGAACTCGCGATTATCCCGTCTCAGCCTCCCTAAGTGCTGAGATTACAGGCTTGAGCCACCGCGCCCGGCTCATCTCGTACTCTTTAGCCCCAGCGATACTTCATCCAAAGCATTCTGAGTATCTGGGACTACAGGCATCCCCTATGTCACTTGACTCTCATTGTGATTTTTAGTTGCATTTTCCTAATGGATAAAGATGATGTCCATCTTTTCCTTTGCTTGTCGGACCCTGCATTTTCTTCATGAAAGTAATCCAATAATATTATAATAGGATATTGACCTAATATTATAATAAAATAGTATAATGGCCTATAAAAATTACAAACTAAACACAATCTTAGATGAAGGAAGGAAATAATAAAGATTATAACTGGAAATAATGACCAGACACAGTGGCATACACCTGCAATCACAGCAGCTTGGGAGGCCGAGGCAGGAGGTTTGTGGGCTCAATGCCAGCCTCAGCAACTTAGTGAGGTCCTAAGCAACTTAGCATGACCTTGTCTCTAAATAAAAATATTAAGTGGTTAAGTCTCCCTAGGTTCAATCCCTGGTACAAAAGAAAAGAAATGAAACAGTGAAATAGAGAATAGAAAAACAGTGATAGAATCCCTAAAATCCAAAGTTCTTTTTTTGAAAATATCAGAAAAATGAGCTGGGCTCAGTGGTGCAAGCCTATAATCCCAGCACTTTGGGAGGCTGAGATAGGAGAATCGCGAGTTCAATGCCAGCCTCAGCAATGGCAAGGCGCTAAGCAACTCAGTGAGACCCTGTCTCTACATAAAACACAAAATAGGCCTGGGGATGTGGCTCAGTGGTCAAGTGCCCCTGGGTTCAATCTCCAGTACCAAAAAAAAAAAAAAAAAGAAAAGAAAATATCAGCAAAATGAACCAACCTTCACCTTGCATCAACAAGAACAAAATGTAAGACCAAAAATATAAGGTTTGAATATGGGGCCATTCTGCCTTATAGAAGGAAAAAGCATCCTAAGAGAGTACTCTGAACAATATAGGAGAGTGAATAATTTAGATGAAAAGGTCCAATTTTATGTCAGTGAATCAGCAGGAGGCCACCAGGGAGCACAAGGCCACCTTGCACAGTGAAGGCAATGATCATGCCCTGAGTGCTTAGGGCCAGGAAAGGGCACCAAATCCTGTTTTCTCCCCCAGGTGGTACACATGCCTGTGGAACCTTGCCAGGTTTCCTCAAAACCCAGCCCTAGCAGTTGTCCTCCATTTGGGTAGAGCAGGAGCCTCGTCTACATTCAGGAAAAGGCCTCTTGGAGGCCCTGATGGCCAAGGAAGGCGCTTTTTTTCACCACTGCTTGAGGACACTTTCTTAAGTAGGCCATTCCCAAAAGTTTGTTCTTTCCTTCCTCAGGTCGTATTTCAGTAGGACTTGGACCAAAAAAATGACCCATTCATTGCAGGTGGAGGCTTATCATTACAGAGAAGGGAGGTGAGGTTTTGTGCATACGCAGGTGGTTTCTGGGGAGAAAGTCCCCAGAACACATACTGAGAAAGGGACACCTACAATTGGAGACAGAATGGACCTGTCTTCCTACCTGCGTCTGATCAGCCGGGGTGAAGAGCTGTCTCCTGGTGCCACACAGAGGGGAAAATCTTAGCCTCTCATAATCCCTAAGCACTCTCCACCTTGTGTATCTCTGCCACAATCAAGTGAAGCCTTTCCAGGGTGAGGAGCAAGGAAGGCCAGGGGGAAGGGACAGTAGGTGGTGGCCCACATGTTTTTATAATTAATTAGTGTTTAATTTTGTCCCCCAGATAAAAGCAGTTGAAAAACAAGTGGTGAATTGAAAGGAGGTCAAGTAAAACTCATGACATTTGCGGGGGGTGGGGGGGGATTCAATATTGCATTTATATCAAAAGTAGAATTCAGTACAAGTTTAATTTTCTGGATATTATGAAAGTAAATAATATATTTTAAAAAGATAATTGGATTGGGATTGTGGCGCAGTGGCAGCGTGCTCGCCTAGCATGCGTGAGGCACTGGGTTCGATTCTCAGCACCACATAAAAATAAAATAAAGATATTCTGTCCACCTACAACTAAAAAAAAAAAAAAGATAATTGTCATGTTTGACCATTGCTCATTACACAGTGATGACCTTAAATAATTTCAAGTTAGTTTGCACTGGCTAAATTATCTTTCACAGGACCTCGCTGTGACTGGTGATGCTTAAAAATAATATGTCAAAGTGACTTCCTAATGTGGGTGTTATTAAACTAAGCAAAATTTCTCAATCGCTTTTAGAAATGTCCAAAATAATGGTGATTTTTTTAATAACAACTATTGATATTTTATGGCACTAAAGGCCATTTATATGAAATGTCTGCAGAATTTAATACAAAATCCAGTGATGGAGTTTTTCTCATGAGGTGTTTGTTAAATTAAATTTTCTCTTTCTGAATATACTTTAATTTTATACATATTTCAAAGCAATGGAGGAAATTAGGATTATTATAATGTTCTTTAAAAATTTGTTGTTTAAAAAAAATTGTAGGCTAGGGTTATGGCTCAGTGGTAGAATGCTTGCCTGGCACATGTGAGGCCCTGGGCTTGATCCTCAGTACCACATAAAAGATAGGTGGGTAGGTAGGTAGGTAGGTAAGTAGACAGACAATAGAGTTATTGTGTTCATCAGCAACTAAAAAAAAATTTTAAAAATCATATGTTTATCTCCCAAAATGACTGAATCTTTTTATTCTTGGTACCTGCATTATTAATTTTCATTTACATTTTTCTTTGTTCATTTTCTAATTTGGAAAGTATATTTATGTCTTGTAACAATTTGTCCTCAAACATTCTTGCAGTTACTTTGTTTTCTTGTAAGCAAAGGCCTTATAATATAGACTGCAGATTTGTTTTTTGGAAATCATTTTGTTGTTATTGGAAACCCTGTTGGAACTTCTCTACCTATTTCCAAAATATCAGCCCATATTGATGAATTATAGAAAATTTCTAATTTATTTTCCCAAGAAAGGATTCGATTTTGGTGTAGGGAATTTCTTCAATTGATATGATATCTAATGTTATTACATACAATAACTTAGATGTTTAATATATATTTCAATATATATGAGCATATGGTCAATGATGTTAATTTGTGGGAGGAATGTTCTGATTACAATGGCTCTGTCTCCTGGTGCCACACAGAGGGGAAAATCCTAGCCTCTCATAATCCCTAAGCACTCTCCGCCTTGCGTATCTCTGCCACAATTGAGTGAGTCCCTTGCACCTCCAGATGCTAAAACATGACAGTAGAATCCCATAGAGATTCTATGGGATCTAGAATGAACACACAAACTCTGTCCAATTATCTTTCTTCTGTCCTCTGATGAACATAGGTGTGAATAGACTCAATCAAATTAAGACATAGGCAGAAAATCAGAATTGATGCTGGTGCCATCTTCTGGGGTCATAGAGAGTGAACTGAAGGAGACATTCCAGTGTGGTGTACAGCTGATTAGGAAGGGGAAGCTATGTGGGTGAATGCCCTTTTCCACAGATTTTGGAATGAGGCAAAAGGCAAATAGTTTCAGGATGCCCAGCAGAGGAAGTGGTTCATGTGGAAAAGTAGAAATGAAATAACTCCATTTCAACATAGCTGAGAGAGATCAGAGAAACTTAGGAAAAAGAAATTTCCTCAAAGAAAGTCATGTTCCAGTTTTGTTTTGTTTCCAAGAAAAAGACTTCAAATACTAATTCAGGTAGGAGAAGATCATTGGTAATGTTAGTGACATAGTAGACCCCCTTATCCTGGAGGATCTGTTCAAGGATCCCCAGTGGATTGCTGAAACTACAAATGGTACTGACCCCTATCTTCAGAAAGTGCAGTTCCCCCAGTTTATCTCATGGCCACATGGTCATCAAGGGTCTGATGGAGTTATCCTATAGAGAGCATGAATCCATTAGACAAAGGTAAGATTCACTTCATGGTCAGGACAGAGAATGATATTGCCCGATTTCTCACTCATTGAGAATGGTGAGCAATTTAAAACTTATACATTGCTTATTTCTGTGATTTCGAATTACATGGGTAATTCGTGGGTAAGTGAAAGCAGGGAATGTGAAATCATTTTTAATTTTTATTCTTACACTCATGGGTAAGTGAAATCTTTGATCAGAGGGAACTAGTGTGTTTTAGGCTTTTTCATTTCCATGACCAGAAGACATGACATAAAAAATTAGAGTAGACAACTCAAAGTGGATCAAAGACCTAGGAATTAGACCAGAGACCCTGCGTCTAATTGAGGAGAAAGTAGGTCCAAATCTTCATCACGTGGGATTAGGCCCCGAATTCCTTAACAAGACTCCTATAGCACAAGAAATAAAAGCAAGAATCAATAAATGGGATGGACTTAAACTAAAAAGCTTCTTTTCAGCAAGAGAAACTATCAATGAAGTGAACAGAGAGCCTACATTCTGGGAGCAAATTTTTGCCACACGCACATCAGATAGAGCTCTGATCTCCAGGATATATAAAGAGCTCAAAAAACTTAACACCAAAAAAACAAATAACCCAATCAATAAATGGGCTAAGGAGCTGAATAGAAACCTTTCAGAAGATGATATACAATCAATAAACATATATATGAAGAAATGTTCAACGTCTCTAGCCATTAGAGAAATGCAAATCAAAACTACCCTCAGATTTCATCTCACCCCAGTCAGAATGGCAGCCATCCAAAATACCAGCAACAATAAGTGCTGGCGAGGATGTGGAGAAAAAGGTACACTTAAACATTGCTGGTGGGATTGCAAACTGGTGCAACCAATCTGGAAAGCAGTATGGAGACTGCTTAAAAAA
>PVHX01030683.1:0-15623 GCA_004024805.1 Geosciurus inauris | reverse complement strand
TGCCTAAAGCTCAAATGCTGGTCAAGCCTTCTCGCAGGCCCTGACAAAAATGGATTTCCCCTATAGTAAAATCCAGTGATATTTGACATGGGTAAAGGCAGAAGACGGCAGGTGTCCAGGTAACTTAGGACTGGACCCTCCCCCACCATACTCAGGAGGCTACATTAATGGAGAAAGAATGGTTTGGGTTAATAGAAAACATGTTAATTGTAGTTCCTTGTTTACATGGGAGAGTCCTAAGAAACAAAGGCCTTGATGCCTACCCAGAAAAACTGAACTCAAATTATGTAAACAATGGTTGCTACAAGATAGGGCTCGGGGAAAGTTCAGAATATTTTAATGATGTATGTAATAGTTAACTTAACCTGCAGCTTTGGGCAATTCTGGACATGAGCAGAAGCCGTTGACCACATGTGCGTCAATGGCTATGCTTTTAAGTGGAGTTACCACAGTGATCTATTAGTCTTATGCTACTCTTATAGTTAAAAATATCTTTTGTTAGCTTCATCTTGGTTTTTGGGAATACAATAAGAAGCTTAGTGATCTCTAGTTTATTAATCTTAAGAACAGGACATGAGGACCCTTTATGGTTACAGTCTCTAGTTAAGATTTAAAAATCCTTTGATGCTGATGTAGTTACCCGGGACAAGTATAGATGACCACTCTGTGTTTATGAATAACTCATGATGAATTGTAACCCCCTTTTATTTTCATCAATGGCTGTAAATCACTATAAATAAAGCACTGGTCTGAACTTAGACGGACACAGCTGCACCAAACCTGGTCTCTGTCTCATTGGTGCTACTTTCGCCAACACCACTCATCCCACCTCAGGACCTGACACCCTGCGGAGGCTGGACCCCCGTAATGAAAGGGGTCCCTGTAGAACTTGGCAACTAGCATCTGTTGAGTTAACTTAGACCTGTTAAACTCACCCTCTGCTGAACCAAGAGTGAAGTGGGTTTCCAGTGCTTTTCATATTTTTCAATATTTTAAATATCAGATTAGACTGAGTGCTTGGTATCTCACAACTAGATCAACAATGCTATGACTTCTCCAACCACTTGGATGTCTAATTCCTTTTTTCTTACCAGGTCCACTTGGTGGTTCATTTAATTTGTGCATTCATTTATTCATCTGTTGCTTCATCCACTAACTTATCCAGAGATATTTATGTAGTAGATCTGTTTGAAGTGTGATATGGGCTCCAGAGATGTCAAGGTGTAGCACAGGTAGCTTATCTGGAAAATGGAATAAGGCAAACCTAACATCCATAATATAAAATGTCCCTTCTGTCTTTTCCTTCTGTCCTCACCAGCCTAGTCAGTTTGGTCTCTATTCAGCAACCCCTCCTGCCTTTTTGTCAAAACCATGCTGTATATCCTTTCAAATCTTCTCAAATACTGCTCTTCATTCTGTTCAAACTCTAAATGGCTCTCTTCTTGCCTACTAAACAAAATCCCAGTTCTAAAACTTAGTTCAGCATACAAACCCTTTCCAGGTCTGTTACAAACTTCTAGCTCCTAAATTCCCCTTCTGAGCACTTTTCCAGTGAGGTTTCCTGCCAAATCATGGGCTCATGATTTCTCCATCCTCCTAAATCCTTGAGCTAGGGATGGAGGAAGTCTGTTTACGACCCACTACACACCAAACCTGTGAGCCTTCTCCATCTGTCCCATTCTTCCTTTTGAACTGCTAAAGTGCTTATTTCTTAATGTGTATACTTAATGTTTTGATAACAATGTTTTGATAGTGATTTAACAATGTTTTGATAGTGAAATAACTACAGTTAAACTTCTCAACACAATCATGTCCTATTTTATATTTCTAGTAAATTTTGCATGCCCTCATATCTTACCTCCCGTTAGAATCTTTTGTAGTCAAGCATTTTACACTTCATTTTATACTTTCTCATTTAGCAGTGTTCTGCAGGCTGACAGGTGCCAAAAGTATTAGTGAAGATGAGCATATTAGGAAATTCCTGGAATATGGTAGTGCTTAAAGCATTGTATCAAGAGGGGTATGGTTATTAAACCATTCTTCAACTAGCTTTAGAGTATACTCGAGTCTTTTCTAAGACTAGAGATTCTTTTTCCTGAATTGTTATTGGTGTGTATCATACAGGAGTGGATTTCGTTGTGGCATATTCACACACTGCACACCTCTTGTGCTATCTTCTCTCTTGCATGCTCTCCTTTCACATCTAGACTTCCTAAATGAGTACTGTCTGCCTCCACTTTTCCACCTCCCATTCACTTCCTCAACCCACTGCCATCTGGCTTCTTCCACAACTCTACCAAAAAATCTGGCAGAGGTCACCTAATGCTTCATGCATGCCAACTGAGATGGACAGTTTCCAGTTCTTTTTTGCATCTAATCTCCATAACATTTGATGCTGTTTCCTCCTACCTCATTCAAGAAACTCTACTTTGGGTATTTGGGGGGGGGGTTGTGGGGTTTTTTTGTTTTTTTGGTTTTTTTTTTTTGAGCCAGTTTTCTATCTCCCTCTATCTAGTTTTTTCCCTAGTTCTGGCATAGGCTTCTCCTTTCTATGTTATAGACCAGGTTTCATGCTTAGCTGTCTTTAATTTTGGTACTCCCCAAAACAGACCCTGAGACAAATACTCACTGGGATCATCTTTCCAATAATTTTGAATGTAAGATGAGAAATAAGTCAGGAAAGGGGAGGCAATCAATAGTGATATCAGGCCAGTCATTACTGTGGGCAACTGAAGCATAATCCCACTACAGAACACATGCCTCAATTATCTTGCTATGGAACAAGAGGGCTAAAGTATTTAGCCAACAATCCTATTGGCTACTGGTTGAGCTGCCCCCAGAAGTGGAATGGAGATATATTAATTCTCAGGCACTTAGGTTCTGCTCCCCTCAGTCACAGGTACCAATAGTTAATGTTAAGGGCTGAGGGATATGGGCACAGAACCAATCTCTGCCTTGTTTCATCTTCACCTTAATCATTATGCCTGGGTTACACATCAGTGATAGTAAAATTAACAGTAGCTAATGTTTACATTCCAGGTCAGGTTTTTTACCTATATTGGCTCACTTAATCCTTACAACAGCCCTCAAGGTACCATTATCCATCCCCATTTTGAGGAAAACCAAGGTTATGCCACTATTAATATGTACACATTGTGTCTGCACCTTACAACTCATGTTGCTTCTTTGAGCCTTAGTATTTCCATTTGTCAACTAGGTGTCATCACCTGACTTCCACTCGCATCTCAAATGCAACGTGTTCAAAATATCAGAAGGTCTGAAGAAACCTTCTTAATCATATTTTTCTTTTTGACACTTGTGGAGCTTTGCTTTAAGAATACCTTATCTAGCCAGACAGGGTGGTGCATACCTGTAATCCCAGCAGCTCAGGAGGCTGAGGCAGGATCATAAGTTCAAAGCCAGCCTCAGCAACTTAGCAAGACCCTGTCTCAAAGGGACTGGGGATGTGGTTGAGTGGTTAAGCACCCCTGGGTTCAATCCTCAGTGCCAAAAACAATATTTTTTCCTGAATTTTTGGATAGTAAATACATATTTGGAAAACTTATGGAGAAATGTTAATATTTCCTAATTCCACCATGTAGAGTTGTAGACATCTCTTTTCACCCATTCATATATTGTTGTTTGAATGTGCATGTATAATTTTTAACTTTGCTTTAAAAACAAAATGCTTCATTTTGCACTATAAGCATTTCCCTTACCATTAAAGATCAAACACTTTAAAGGCTGCATAATATCCCTGACATGTGGATGTTCCATAATTTACTTAACTCTTCCCTTATTAAACACGTGTAATGCTCCTTTCCTTATTTAATCCTATGACAGATGCTGAAGTCACTCTCTATATACTTTATCTGCATTCTGGATTGTTTCCAGAAGATGAATCACTTTTTTAAAAGGACAGCATTTTGGGGGTTTTAATGTATCTTGCTTTCCAGAGGGGCTGTTCCAACTGCCACTTATACCAAGGGAATGGCAAGAGTCTTCCACCATACCTTGCCAGCAGTGAGTAGTTTCATCTTATTAGAAACTTGATCTACAAGGGAAAATCGCACTTAGTTTGCAACTTTTGTTATCCTGACTTCCAATGAGGTTATTTTTCCACCTTTTGACCACTTGTCTTTTGTGTAAACTCTTCAAGCTATTGGCCATTTTTCTACTTGTGGTATTCAATTAGTGACAAGTCTTTATATTTGGAAATTCTTCTATCTTACCATTTGTCCTTCTCACTTCTCATGTTTGACATGAAGCATTTTAAATGTTTTCTGAAGTTTTAATTTATTCTACTTAGGTTTACATGATAGAGTGCCTTTTCATTGTACCCAGATGGAGTACAACTTTTCATTTCTCTGGTTGTATGTGATATAGAATCACAACATACATGCAGTCATACATAAAGCTAGGGCTATGATGTCCATCATATTCCACCATCCTTACTGTCCCCCTGCCCACCTCCGACCCCTGTGACCAAAGTTCCTCCATTCCTGCTGTGTCCTCCCCCACATTATGAATCAGCATACACTTATCAGAGAACATGTGGCATTTGATTTTGAGATTGGCTTACTTCATTTAGCATGATATTCTCCGATTCCATCCATTTGCCTGCAAATACCATAATTTTATTCTTATTGCTGAGTAATATTCCATTGTGTGTATATACCAGTTTCTTCATCTAAGGGCATGTAGGTTGGTTCCACAGTTTAGCTGTTGTGAATTGAGCTGCTATAAATATCAAAGTAGCTGCGTCACTGTAGTATGCTGTTTTTAAGTCTGTGTATAGACCAAGGAGTGGGATAGCTGGGTCAAATGGTAGTTCCATTCCAAGTTTTCTAAGGAATCCCCATACTGCTTTCCAGATTGGTTGTACCAATTTTCCACCAGCAACGTATGAGTGTGACTTTTCCCCCACAACCTTGCCAACACTTGTTTGTATTCCTTTATAATTGCCATTCTGACTGGCATGAAATAAAATCTTAGTTTTGATTTGCATTTCTCTAATTGCTAGAGATATTGAACATTTTTTTCCATGTCTGTTGATCAATTGTCTATCTTCTGGGAAGTCTGTTCAGCTCCTTGGCCCATTTATTAATTGGGTTGTTTTTATCAGTATTAAGTTTGAGTTCTTCATATATCCTGGAGATTAGTGCCCTATCAGATGTGCATGTGGCAAAGATTTGTTCCCAGAATGTCCGCTCTGTTCACTGCATTGTTTCTTTTGCTAAGAAGAAGCTTTTTAGTTTGAATCCATTTGATTCTTGATTTTACTAGTGCTATAGGAATCTTGTTAAGGAAGGTCCTAATCCAACATGAAGAAAAGTTAAATTTGACATTTTTAAATTGTTTTATTTGTATGTGGCACTGAGAATCAAATCCAGTCTCATGCATGCTAGGCAATAGCTCTACCTCTGAGCTACAACCCCAGCCCAACTTTGACATTTCTATTGGTGCATTATTATATGTAATACTGGGATACATTGTTACATATTCATATATGGACACAAAATAATTTGGCTGATTTCATTTGCCCTTTCCCACTTCTCCCTGCCTCTGGTTCCTTTCCTTGATTTTTTTTTAAATTGGTCTATTTTCACAGATCTCACCCTTTATTTCTGAGATTATCTGTTATTTTGAGTTTTGAAAATGTCATCCAGAGATCAAATAAACATTTACTTATCTTCCAGTGTTATGATTCATACTTCTGCATTTACATTTTGAAATCCAATAAAGTATGAAATTAGCTTCCCTACCCAAGAAGTTCTACCAGCTAATTTTCATCTATTGAGTTCTTGTCCTCATTGTTTTATCTTAATAATCACAACATTTTCATTGTTTTATAAGTTTTTAAAAACCTGTGAAGATAATGGAACCCTAATTCTTCATCCTCCCAATATTCATGTATTCTATTTTTCACAAACCTTATTTTTTTTAAATAGATGGACACAATGTCTTTATTCTATTGGTTTGTATGTGGTGTTGAGGATCAAACCCAGGGCCTCAGGCATGCGAGGCAAGCGCTCTACCACTGAACTACAATCCCAGCCCTCACAAACCTTATTTTATCAAATTCCAATTATAATTACATCAATCCTAAATATTAACTAGAGAAGACTGGATCTGTTTAAAATACTTAGTGTTTCTCTCAAGATGATGGTCTCAATTTACTAGTCCCTTTTATACCTCATACATGTCTCCAAATTTTTGTCTATGCTAGTGCTTGTTTTCCTATTTCACATTGATTTTTCTCTCACAACCTCTATTTGTTGTACATCTCTAAATCCAGCCACTCTGCTAGAATCTCAATTATTGATTATTTGGGATTTCTATATCCATTTCAAATTTTTTGATATTTTAGTCTCCTGGAACTTCTAAAACAATGTTAAATCTTTATCACAATTGACTATTTTACTGTTCTAAGATTAATACTATTACTACTAGTATTTTAAAAAATATTGTAGATGGACACTTTTTATGTGGTACTGAGGATTGAACCCAGTACCTCACATGTGCGAGGCAAGTGTTCTACCACTGAGCTACAAACCCAGCTCTAATACTTTTTTGTATAAAACTATCTGAATATTGAATTACCAACTCTTCAATCAGTAATCATGTGATTTTTTTAAATCCTAATGATACATGACAAGTGTATTAACACTATTATTCTTATATCCCTGTGATAATGCTAGTTATTTTAATATACTTATCAAACCTGACTATTGTATTCATGCTGGGATTAGACCATAATTATTTTTGAGGGCTTTTGTTGAGTTTTAGTACCACTTTAATGGTACTAAATTTAGTAACTTTGTAATAAACTACTGGGAAAGGTTTGTCTTTTTTAAACACTTAGTATCGATACTAAAGAACTCAACAGAAAGCCATATGACAAATTTTTGTAACTGACTATAGATAACCTGAACTGACTACTATTTAGGAAGAAATTAATAGTACTTCATTGGTGTGCTTTCATTTCTATGATACTGTAGTCTTATCTGTTACCTCCAGTCATTCATTCACTCATTTTTCTTCAAGCCAAAGACCAGTTGATTATGGATTTAAAGATGAATGAAATGTGGTCCTTAGTTTTTTGAGGAACTCTTTAGCTCATTGAAATACACATCAATCAATAAGCCTAATGAAATTTGACAACAATCTTGCTCTAAGCATATTCACTCAGATTATCCTTGGTTCACTTATACTAGTATCAGTATACTCCTTTATACAAGTGAGGTAATATTCTGGGCCACTAGTTCCATATTTGACAACCTCCAGTGACTAGTAATTCAATACCTACTGAGAATATCTTCCAATCAGTCTAAATAGCTGAAATAGTGTCTAAGAAGTTTCTCCTAAACCATGATTCTAGTCCTCAGAGCCTACAATAAGTCTAAATCCATTTACATGCAATAGTTCTTCAGCTCTCTTTAATTTTGTATATTGGCAGAAAATTATACATCTTTGTGGGTTACAACCAAATTTTTGAAGATAGTTATCACCATTGCTTAGATCTAGAATGTACTCCAAAGGCTCAGATGTGGAAAACTTGGTTCTCAAATACAGTAATGTTCAGAGGTAGAGCTTTGGAAATGGTTGGATCATAAGAGCTCTAGCATCAACTGGCTAAATCCTTGATGGATTTGAGCTGAATAACCTATTGAGAGGTGGTAGAAACTGTAGGTGGTGGGCCCTAGATGGAGGAATTATATCCTAGTGGGCATGTACTTGGACTACAACTTGTCACTTCCACCTTCCCATCTTTACTTCCAAGACACCATGAGGTGAGCAGCTTTGCTCTGCCATGATGTGCTGCCTCACCACAGGCCCTGAAACTATGGAGCTATATGACTATGGACTATAAATCTGAGTCAAATCCCCTTTCAGGCTGGGGTTGTAGCTCAGTGGTATAGCCCTTGCCTAGCACGTATGAGACACTAGGCTTGATCCTCAGCATCACATAGAGATGTCTATCTACAACTAAAAAATCTTAAGGATTTACTTAAGTGTTTTTTTTCCTCAAGTATTTTGTCATAGCAACACAAAGCTGACTGACACAGGCCCTTAAAATATTGTTAGAACACACTCTCAAACTTTAGTACAGAAAAAATAAGGTGCAGCTAACAATGTTCAGCCTTTCAAAAGAAATCTTGTCATTCTACACAAATCGATGTCCATTATGTTAAGTGAAATAAGCCAAGCACAGAAAATCACCATAATCTCATGTATTTTTAAAAAGCTGGACTCGGAGCAGAGTAGAATGATTACCAGGGACTGAGGAAGGGTGGGGGAGGTTGGGGAGATGTTGGCCAAAGGTCACAAAATTTCACTTAAATAGAAATAAGTTCAAGATCTATTGCATAACATGATTTATAGTTAATATATTCTCAAATCTAAAATTATGCTGTGTCCATGTACAGGCATACCACAATGAATCCCACTTATATATAATCACTGACCAAAACAAAAGTACAACATAGAATACATAATAAAACATAAAAATACATTCATACAAAACTTGTGACAGAGCAGGATCAGGGGAAGGAAAGGGAAGGCACTGAGTAATGAATCATGTGCGTATATGAATGTGGCATAATAAATCCCAATAACATATATAATTGCACCAATAAGGAAAGCAATATATTCTTAAAGTTCTAAAATTTTTAAGTTCTCACCACAAAAAATAACTGAGGTAATGTATGTCAATTGCTTGTTTAGCCATTCCACCAGGTGTATAAATTTTAAAACATTGTATCCAATAAATATTGTCTGCTACTTAATTTTTTAAAATAATACTGATGACAGCCATGTGACGTATCTTCAGAAACCTTATTAGCATTGATCCATTAATTAGCACCCTCCAAGTAGTCACAAAGCTGCTTTGTGATATGTATGTTTTATATATAATTACAAATATATATACTTCTTGCTATTGGTTCATATCTGTCTTGTTCACAGTTGCATATGAGACCCTGCTGAATGCCAAAGGCATTCAGATCATTGCCTAATAAGAGAAATTTAAAATACATGCACACAAAGGGCTGGGGCTGTAGCTCAGTGGTAGAGTGCTTGCCTAGCACACATGAGGCACTGGGTTCAGTCCTCAGCACCATATAAAAATACAACTTTTTAAAATACATCCACACAAAACTTTATGAATGTTCATAGCTTTTTTCATAATACCACCCCAAATGGAAAACCTCAAATGTCCATCGACAGGTAATAAAGAATGTAATATAGCCACATAATGGAATTTGGCTCACAATAAAAATGCTGGGTACAGTGGCCCACGCCTGTAATCCTAGAAGCTGAAGAGCTTGAGGCAGGAGGATCTCAAGTTCAAAGCCAGCCTCAGCAACTTAGCGAGACATTGTCCCAAAGGGGGGGCAGATATAGCTCGGCGATTAAGTGCCCCTCAGTTCAGTCCCCCAGCACCCCTCCCAAAAACTTCCAAGAACATGGATAAATTTCAACCAGTATAGTCGGTCATAGAAGCTGGATGCAAATTTACATACTTTCCAACTCCATTTATATGAAATACTGGAAAATTGAAACTATTATAGTGAAAGAATCGAATTAGTGCTTGCCTGGAGCCAAGAGTTGAGGGAAGCTTGACTGTAAAGGAGCACAAGGAAATAAATCTTTGGTTGATGAAAATGTTCACCATTTTCCTCATGGTAATGGTTGCATGGGTATACATATTTTTCAAAACTCATTGGACTGTACACTTTAAATGAGTGCAGTTTATTGTACATAAATTATACCTCAATGGGTTTATTAAAAATCATACTGCCTGTCGCATTCCCTGGTTTATCATAATATTCTAATAAACTGATTAAATTAGTCTCACTTGACTTCCTCTTCATGAACCCCTGCTGGATCCTAGGGACTTCTACAATGGTTTTCTAAGTATGCATAAATTATCCTCTTAATGTGTTCTAAAATGTTTGAGAATCAATATCAAGTTTATCCAGCCACACTACGTGAAGCTATCTTCCACACTTTGAAAACTGGAATTCTACTTTGCTGTCTCAATTTTTGACTTTTTTTGTTGCCAGTTCTCCCCCTTCCCCAAAATAAACAATGATTGTCATTTGTGCAATCTCTTCGTTCCCCGGGATGTAATTCTTCCAATTTAAGACAGTTAAAACTTCTTCGGAGATACTTGGTGCTCACTTATTTTGAGCTTCCTTTGCAAAGGGGTTTCTGAATTGGGGATATTGTGGGAGAATTTAGGCTGCAATTTAAGGAGACATAATGCTTATGAGCCATTATGTTAGCCTCTGTCAGGATGTCTGGCTCCAAGTCTGATGTGGACGATGTCTGAGTAGCTTTTTGTGTGAGAGCACCACAATTTCCTGCCTGAGAGTTCGATATTGATCTGGCTCAGACCACTAAAGGATTTTTACTCTCCTTCACTACTTTGGTGGCAGGAGACAAGGTTACTTGTGTTTTCTACATTGTGCTGATATACTCACATGCAATAAATGCATGTTTAATACATGTCATACTTGACATTCTAGGTTAATACTACCAAGAATATGTATCTTCTGTTTGGAAAAACATTTCATGCTTAGAGGATAAGGGAGAGTGAGACAAGTCAGTTCTAAGCTGACATCCTCTAGTCTATGCTCTGTTCAGACCTTTCTGCCCCATTGCAGGTCAAGTTCTAGATCAGAAAAGTGTGCCATGCATCTGTGGCAGGGAGATATGGATTAAGGGGTAAGATTTGGGGGCCCTGATAAGTGAAGTACCACTGCCCTTCCTATTCATCACACAGGGTAGCAAACAAAAGTGGGCATAGGAAAGGACACAAGAGATAGAAGAAATCCTTTGTTTTACCATAGGCACACCTGCCTTTTGGAACTGACCTTGACATTTATGGATCTCATGATGAAGAGGAGCACTTGCCAAAATCTCATCAAAACACAATGGCCCTTCTGAAAGGGTTCTGGGTACTTGTGTATCTAGTGGCATAAATAAGTTCTCTAACACAAGACCCTGCCAATAATAATCCTATAACATCCTCAAAGCCTGAAGTGTACTAAAGATGGTCTTTGTGCCTTCTCTCAAGTTTCCAGATGTGTTCTTAATTTGGAAAGTCAGGATCCCCCAAGCACCATTAGTCAACTCAGGATTCAAAGAAATGTTTACAGAAATTTCTCTCCTCCACCTAATGCAATATCCCTAATGACTGTTTGCCACACCTGTGGATGGATATTTAATGCCTGGGAAACTTATGAGGTTGCCCATGTCCTTGTTGGAACTGTTTCTTACCCTGAATTACCTTCCTTGGGTAACTTGTATTGATCAGTCTTCTGGCTTTGAAGGCAATACAGAACAAAAGCTTATCTTTGAGTCTGATAGCCCTTTAGGATCACCATCCTCAAATTTTTTTCCCCATAGGTTTCTGCTTCCCTAGGTTAAATATCCCCGGTTTCTTCAATCATTGCTCCCTGATTCCATCTTCAGATCCTACCCTCAATGCAGCGAAAGTCATCAATAAAACTCTTGAAGTTTGACACAGTCCTCAAACACGGTGTTTATTGGTAAGGCTGATGCACAGAACACACATTATCTGACACATCCATTAGAACAGCATCAGAGAGCTTAGCTTATGGCTTACCACAAAGAGCTGCTCAGGAGTGGTTGTTCATTTCTGTGGAAGGATTATGAAGTTCACACCCACAGACACAATTCTTTAGCCATGAGAAACTTTGTCAAGACTAACTCAATAACTGTCTTAATCATTTACCAAAAACACCATCAAAAGTGTTCCTTAAAATGTACAGGCAACCCATCTCCCAAACCATGATGTAGAATATACTTTAATAGAAATGTAAAAACATGGAAACCAAATGGTGAAATATTAAGCGGCCTGAAGTTTTGTGCATTGGTGCACAGCACATGTTACAACCAAAGGTATTGAGGGTATTTCAAGAGCTCGTGTCATACTTCTTGTTTTCCACAGCAAGTGTCTGTCAGCTCATTTGATGTCATTCTTATTGCATGGAAGCTAATGAATGTTTCATTCAGCCAGGCACTAGATTATGTCATAAGATTTGTTAGAAACAGTTTTGTTAATTTGCTTTAGTTCTGGACCTCAGTATCTGAGCACATCTAGGAGTCAGCAGCCCATTTATCATGCTCAGCTAAACATTTTCTGCATGGCATTAAAACACAGAAACCAGACCTTGCAGGATAGATGCCGTTATTTCATAAGGTCTCATTACTAAACTGACTTCACCCTACATGAAAATGTAAGGAGTGAATTACTTTATCTAATTCTCTTGTTTATGGGCTGGTGATAGTTTTGTTCTCTTTGAAATCATAAAAGAGCCTGCTGTGGTCTCTATGCTAGAATCTGTAATACAGGAGAATGGAAGGAAGGACAATGTGGAAATGCAATTTCATTTCACCTTTTAAATTTTTTAGTTGTTAATGGACCTTTCTATATAGTAATGAGAATCGAACCTAGTGCCTCACGTGCCAGGCAAGTGCTCTACCACTAAGCCACAACCCCAGCCCTTCATTTCACCTTTAAATAGCCATTTAATGTAGGCATGAGAAATGTGAGAAAGTGATCTATTCAAGGTTGTCATTAACAGGTAAGATTTCAAATACACATGTTCTGAAGCCTAAAGCCTTAGTTGTAACAGTATGCATTATACCACTCTGTATGTGTCCCAAAAGTCAAAGAATGAGTCCAAGCTCTTTTGACCCTACAAATCTGGCTATGAGGGCATATTTCTTTAAACTTATCTACCTCATACTGATTGTCTACCCATTCTCCCTGCTTTTCTGATAGAAGCCTCATTGTTCAGGGCTGTAGTATGTCCCATTAAAAATACTTAAAGTTCCTCAAATACAAAAAACAACTACCATATGATCCAGCAGTCTCACTTCTGGATATATATCCAAAGCAAGTGAAATCAGGATGAAGAGGTTCATTGCAACATTATACACAACAGCCATGATGTGGAATCTGTCCATCAATAGATGAATAAGGAAAATGTGGTACATATAACACAATAGAATACTATTCAACTTAAATCATGTTGTTCTCAACAAGGATAAACCTGGAAGACATACTTTGTGTCTGGCTTATTTCATGTAACATTATCTCACTTATAAGGGTAATCTAAAGTTGCAGATGCAGAGACTAGAATGGTAATTACCAGGGGACTGGAGTAAGTGTAAAAGGACTAATGGAGTAGTAAAGGACATTAAAATTTAGTTATAAGAAATAAACAGCTCTTGACTATAGTCAATAACATATTTGAAAAATGCTGAAAGTGGGCTTCAAATCATCTCACTACCAAAAATAAGAATGTGAGATACATATGTTAGCCTGACTTGACATTCCATAATTTATACATATTTCAAAACATGAAATATTTTTCACATTTGTATTTGTATTCTTATCAACTTAAGAAATACACAAGTTTTAAAACATACCTCCCTAATATTCCCTTAGAGCTAGTGTCCATGTGACCAGGTTGTCCAGTGAAATGGAGAGATCTTCTGTGTGAGGCTTCTCAAGAGCTATTGCTCTCCTGATAGAAAGGAACAAACTAGAAAAGGAGAAACTGCACCTTCACCCTTTTGCCTTTTGACTCTGAAAAATGTGGCCATAATACCTAGAAATTAGGGCAACCATCTTGCTACCTTCAGGAAGATGGTCGTAGTCCAAAGATGGCAGAACAGAAAGATGAAAGAAACAACCTGTGTCCTCCACCCCCATGGCACAGCAACCTCACATAAGTTACTACGGCATGCAGGCCAATGTAATCCTAACTGATGTCTTTCTCTTGCTTCCCCTAAAGTTGTCTATGATCTTCAGAACATGGTTAAGGGGAATGGATTCAAAACCTGCCTTTGGAAAATCACATCAGTTTTCCACAGGCTACTATAAATTAAGGTGCTTGTGCTCTGTCCTAAGCTTCTCTATCCCTTTACCCTAAAATCCAATCATGCCTTCCAACACCCCAGGGCTATGTGTGCCTTAGTGGAGAAAGACAAAGTGAAACGAGGGGTGAAGAGGGATGTGGACTCTTCTATTCGTAGCTGTCAGGTAGAGGATGGTGTTTCTACAGCCTGGAGCAGAATGCCCTGGATATCACCTAGACTTCAACTGTATTGAAGTTTGAAAGAAAAGGGTATATAATATGATTTGCTTCAAAATCTTGTTCCTATAAAGCTATCCCTGGATATCAGTGTATTTTTTTCAGGTGGAATCATTTAAGTCAAATTTAGTGTCCCTCAATTCTAGGAAGAATAAGCATATCCTATTTTAAACCACAAGGAAATTGTCACATTCAAATGAGTGAATAATATATAAAAGAAATCCACAAAAATTAGAATAAAGCTTCCTGAGTGACTTTCCAGTGTGACTCTCCTGCGAGAGGGAATACTTATATATCCAGAGGGAATATTTACATGTCTTACAAACAAAATGCCATAAAAGATGAGTAATCCTTAATGTAGCATCTGAAAGTAAAAATTCGTTATGGTCTTTTACAACGTTTTCTTGAGGAATAAAGATGAACAAATGAAACAAGCATGTCTTCCATGAAAATTGGTGTTGTCCTTATTTTTTTAGTTATAACATTAGGATTTATTTTGACATAATCATGAAAGCATGGAATATAACTTGTTCTAATTTGGTCCCCAGTGTATCCCCACCTCCCTTCTCCTGTTTCTCCCCTCTGATTTTTCTATTTAACTAGTGTCTTGTGGAAATACATGATTCACAGTGGTATTCATATGTGTACATAGGAAATTTAAGTCAGATTCATTCCAGTCCTTCAAAAGATGATAAAATGTGGTGCATATACACAATGAAGTATTACTTGGACATAAAGAATGACATGGCATTTGCCAGTAAATGAATGGAACTGAAGACCATCATGCTGAGTGAAATAAGCCAGTCTCGGCCAAAGGGCAAATGTTTTCTCTATGTGGAAGCTAAGCCAAAATAAGAGGAGGCTTAAACAGATCAGTGGAGTAGATGAGGAGGATTGAAGGGGAGGGAGGAGGGATGGGATAAGGAATAGTGGAATGAATCTGACCTAATTTTCCATATTCTTACATCACAATAAGAAGTTAATGAAATATTTTGGGGAAGATAAAGTAAAGGAAACTTTAGAAACTGGACCCATTTTAAGAAACAATCTAAAAGACGACTGTGGACAGCAAACAACTCAATGGCATAAAGTTGGTCTGCCGTGTTTCACACATTTGTGCATGATATGGCTAAATGATCTCACCCCTGAGCTGAAATGTCAAGGGAGAATAGAAGAGTGCTGTCAGTAGTTCGCTACTGTGTGGTTTGAGTATGTACAATTCCACTGCCCCTGACATAGCCTAACTAAAGAATAGAGACTTTTAGTACTTTTATGAACAGGTCACCTTGCATGTGAAGGAATAAATTGATGGAAACAAGGTCAAATAGGAAATATAAAAGACTGGAGAAAGGGAGAGGGGAAACCTAGAGACAGTTTGGGAATAGGGAATCTAGGGGATGAACTGATTGGCTGGCAACCACATTCACTCTGAGTATCTCTAGCCATCATAAGTTTCAAAGAAAATCTGTTTAGAGTCTTTGTAACATT
>PVHX01030682.1:0-15623 GCA_004024805.1 Geosciurus inauris | reverse complement strand
TTTTGATTTTACTTTCAAATTATTCTACTAGTCTTGTCCTTTTCAATCTTCAGGAAAGGTCTCCCACATAATGGTCCAATTTGGGTTTTTTTCATCACGGAAAAAAATCCCTTTGGTCTATATGCTCAGGTTCCAGAGAAAAAAAGAGTTTATCTCTGACCAGTCCACCAAAACAAGTGCAATTTCCAACTTAACTCTGGACTTGTTCTCCCTAAGTATATAGATGCTAGGCAATCCATACCAAGTGGTGACAATACTGTTTCAGATTCTACACCACTGCTATCATACTACTTTTGCAGATATGCTTGTAGTAGTACTCTCGAACTGATAAGCTGGTAATTGACTATACATTGTCACAGCAAGGAGGCCTGTCACTGTCAACAGAGGAACCAAGCATCCTCCACCTGTAAGAAGACTCCATCAGGGTATTTCTAGGTTTACTAGCTACTCATATATGGATAAAACACTTTAAGATGAGTTTATATATAAAATAATTTTACAACTTAAAATTTTTATTCAGTCCAGGAAAGAAGTATTTGAATAATCCCACAAAAGCGCCAGCAACCCAATGACATATACTCATAAGTCCATGTCTCTCTCATCCCCATTGGAAGACTTTTTTCTTATATTCCTTCAATTTTCTTTTTTTAAAATTAGATCTTATGGTTATACATAGTAGTTGGGTTCATCTGGACAAACTCAGACATGCATGGAAATCTATTTCAGTTCATGATTGCTCCTTTTCCCTCCTGTCCTCCCACTCCCCCTTCTCCTTTCTTTACTCTACTAGACTTTCTTTCAGTCATCTATTAGTTTATATTTGCTTGATTCTTTATATAATCTTATCCTTATCTTCCCCTTTCCTTTATTTTACTCTAGCTTCTGCATATGAGAGAAAACATTCGACCTTTGAGTTTTTGAGTTTGGCTAATTTCACTTAGCATGATCCTTAAATTTTCTATATGGGACCAGGAATGTGTTTTCTAGGAATAAGGGAAAGGATAGAGGTACGAGATGGGGGGACATAAGAAAAGAAGACATTTGGGATCAACGATAGGTATGTTGTCATTTTCGTTGAATTCTCCAATAGTGTAGCACTCATATATCCCTATTATCTATCTATTCTGATCTCCTTAAATTCATTACTGTTACCCAAGCCCAAGGTAGCAAAAAAGATCTTAGAGCACCATAGTCTGAAATAGTTTCCTGAGGTATCTTCTCCAGCACCCAGCTCCAGCTAATCCTGGCTGATGCCCAAAGCCATACAAATGGCATTCCAGAGTGTTGTTCTCATTAAAGTCTGTACATCAAGTATCCACTGCATGTGAAATTCTAAAGCCCACATGCATTGAACAGCAACATTGGTTGTACAGGACTCTTTCCAGTTCTAGCAGCCAAGTCCAGAGTAGGGAAGAACTTATAGGGACCAGGCTTCTGGAAGTTCACATGTTGATGAGAAAAATAAGCTTCAGAGAAGGCAAGGACAAGCACTATTCTTTCATAGTGATCCTGGTTTTCCTAGGTTCCATTGTTATCTTCTCATATATCACTAGGACTAAGTGTTAGAATGATTATTTTCTATAAGTACAGCACCCATGCACCTTTTCTGTGCCAATATCTGGGCTCCCTTGGAACATCTAAATTGCACCCTCTAAAACAGTAGCCATTAATCAGGTATAGCTATTTCAATTTCAGTATTAATTAATTAAATTAAAACTTCAGACCTTCAGTAACACTAGTCACATTTCAGTAATCACATGTGGCTAGTGGTTACTACAATGGACAGAACAGATACAGAACATTTTCATTATCACAGAAAGGTCTAATAGATGGCACTGTTATTCTTACTCCATAATCATCTAGTTACTTTCCCTGTTTATACAGGCTTGCCTAGTGTTTTATTTATTTTATTGGTCTCAGATGAAAAGGGTTTATGTCATCACATTCTTGAATTCATCAGTGATCCAAGCAAAGATTTTCTCTTGCCATTATTAATTTATTCTTATTTCTGTGCTCTTCCATAGGTAACCATTCTAATGTGGTAAATGTATATCTTTGTATGTGTTCATTTAAAAGGTTTATTGTTATGTGTGCATTTTTAAAGTTTATATATAAGTGGTATCATGCTATAGATCTCATTCTTTTAATTTTTATTACAAACCATATTTTAAATACTCATCCACACTTGCATGTATATATCTATTTGTTTGTTTTATTGGCTGCATAATGCCCTATGGTATGCACCTACCACATTTTACCTATTTACTTTCATTGTGGTAGACACCAGAACACCTGGCCTAGCACTTTATAGAACTCTTCATAGAAGTTCTTGACTTCACAGAAAATCTTCAAAGAAAGTCCTAGCTGAAAGTATCTGTTGAGTATGTGACCTCATTTTTAATTGAAGGTATCATAACTTCCTGGAATATAGACCCTTGTCCTGTCCTTCAATATTTTAACTTACCGTTATTACTCTTGGACTGTTACTGATCATTGTCCATTTTTTGCTTGGTACTGGTCTTGTATGAGGTTTCTTTCCTAATTTTAATTTCAGAAAATGATTTTCCATTGATCTTTAGTTCTGATTCCCTGAACTCAGATTTACATGTTCAGGAAGTCCCTTTTTTTTTTTTATTTCACACTCTTTCTACATCTTTTTTTGCCTTGTTGCCACTCAAGACTCAGTATGACAAACAGATTCCTGGCTAAAATTTTTACTGAGCGGTGGGGGTTAGGAGCCTAATGAAGACAGGGTTGCTACACTGACAGCCAGAGATGTCCAGAGCCTAATGGGAGGTTTCATGTTCTCTGTTAGCTTGACACACCAGGGAAATAACTTTTTAATCCAGTGCAGCATATTTCATTTATTGTAGTGTTATCCAGTTCAAAGCTGTTATGAAAAACATCTCCAGAGAGATTTAAGATTTCAAAAACATCCTGAGTTTGAACTTAATTCAACTACTCCAGAAAGCTAAAACAATGGAAGATGACCTTTTAGGCACTTCATATGCTATACACTGTTAGGCTAGATAATGTCATGCCAAATTAGGATGTTTGTCTCCTGTGGGAAAAGGGGGTAGGCGGGAAGGAAGGGTTGAGGCTATGTGTTTTAATTAAAATCATCTGTCAGTACTAATAATCTAACATAAAAATTAATAATATACAGAGATACAAAGAAGGAACTGAATAGGGGACACATGATGTCACTAAGGTGGCAGAAAGAGAATGAATGTTCTAATCAACTTTGATAAGCAGTATAGACAAATTGGAACACAATGAGAGTTCAGAATAAGGAAACTCAAAACCAATTTTTAGGTCAGGGGAGAAAATTCAAGAAATGTATTTTCTGTCTTCAAATAGACCAATCACAAAAGAGTGTTTAAACATATTTAATTAGACCACAATAAGAAGTACCTTGAAGGAGGAAGATTGTAGCTTGATATATGGATCAATGGAAATTGAAGATGAAATGGGTGCTGGGGAGGGTAGATAAGAAAAAAGTGAGTCCTCTTTTATTAGAAGTATTCAAGAAGAGAATGGGCAACAATTTGGCAATATTATAGAACGAATTTAAGCAGTGGATGGAGAAGCTGGACTGAATGACTTTATGTGACAGAGAATCAGTTGTATGAATCTAAAACAAATTCAATGAGATTTTTAAAAGACATAAAAGGAAATACAATAAAGCTAATAAAATTTGGTCCTACTCAAGCTACCTAGCCATATGTATGAGAAATCCATATGTAACAGGAGACACTCCCACACTCTTACACTGAATACAGCCTTTGATATGAGCCCAAAGCAACAAGGAGCATGGTCTTCCTTCCCATGGACTCAGGCCATGTTTGGGGAACGTTTTTATAAAGGATAGGGCTTTGGGTGCTGTAGGAATACTTCAGGTTCAAAAAATTCTTAAAGATCCAATGTATAGTTTTTAAAAAAGTTTTCAGTCAAAATTGTGATAGTTTTTCCAAGGCAACTAAAATACATGTAAATTGGCCTAGGTAGATGAAGGATTTTGCCTTTGGCATCTTGGTTCCACTTTCCCCCATCTTAAAAAAGTAGATTCTCCAGGAAGGTTATGCCACATTTCTTCAGGGCTCTGTGCAGAGTTTGAAAGCCAGATAAAGTGACACTTCACTTGTCTGGATTTTATTGCCTACTGTACTCTTCAATTTCCCTTCTAGCCCAGGCTCGATTACAATCAAGGTTTGCACAAGGCAAACAACATGCAGTGAACCTGCCACAGTGCCAATTAAGTGCAAACATACTCTGCAAATTTAAATTAAAATCAAATGCCAACTATATGAAAAGAAACTAAAAGCTTCCCCAGAAATTATGAAGAAATAAAGGCAGAAAGTATAAAGAAAGAAGAACCTGCTCTCAGTCTTAGCAATGCAGTTTTAGCCCTATAATATAACATTCTATCATCTCTCACATCTGCATCCTCAATACCTTTATCAGATTGTTTATGTTTTAGCACATTTATAATCAGGATGTCTGAAAGTTGATTTTTTAAATTGTATGTAATGGCACGTGGCTGCTTTAGGTTTCTAAGACAACAAATGTACTTTGCCCCAGTCACCAGTAAATCATGGCTATTCACAATCTTCAGGTCTGTGGAGGTCTATGAAAATCAAGAATTTCAAACCAACCTTAGGGTTACAGTCCCAAACTAGCTATCTGTCTGCTACTCTTACAGATCTCTTTTAATGCCTAGTATAGAGTTTAGTATATATCTGTTTCATTTTTTTCTCCCTCTCTCTCTATAACTATTTCAGTTCTAAAGGCTGGTGGTACATAATAATGGTGATAATAATAGTAATAGCTAATACTTAAGTAGTATTATCTTATTTTGGAGATAGGGTAGAAGTGGGAATAGGGAGAGAAATAAATTAGTATTAAATGATGTCAGTAGACTGGCTTCTAGTCTCATCTCTGCCACTTAGTAGTTAGATGATAGTGGATAAATCATTTAAAATCTCCAAGCTCCACTTTCCTCATCTGTCAAGTAAAAAAAAAAATCAATTACCTCATAGAGTTACTGTGAGAGTTAAATGATTTACTATACATATATGAAACAGTATAGCACCTGACTCATAGGCATAGGGGGTCCTCAAGAGTATAGTTCTTATCTTCTTCTCCTTCTTTACTCCTGGAAAGCTGCCTTGTCCCTCTAGCACTTCCTTGAGAGAAGAAAAAACCCTTAATATCCATGGATTACTCCATTTAGCCTCTTTTACACAATGACAGATTCTATCTTGGTTATTATTCCATTCATCTATGCCAAAAGGAGAAATCAGATTTGTTGTGATATCTCTAGAGTCATCTGTTCCTTGTGGACATGAAAGCAACAGGATTTTCTGGGGGGAGAGACATTAGTCATTAAAGTTTTCACTCTGAAAACTTCTTGCCTCTTTAGATATCCACTGACTTCATGTAAAGGCTTACATAGCTCTTTATTTATATTTTTTAATGGTAGCTATTTCTTGGGAGGATATCTGGTATGTGTGTTGGGGGGAGGAGAAATCAGGCAACAATTATACTTTTTAGCTAGAAAAAATAAATCAGATGGTGATGAAATCCCAGGAGAAAACATAGATTAAAGTCTGCACTTTCTAAATCTGTTACTCAACTAAACACAGCTGTTAAAGATGAAGTATTTGTGTATCTATAATAATGCTGCTATTAGTATTCAAACATGATGTTGGTAACCCTCCCCATTCCAAAGATATGTACTCAGAAGGACTTCCTCTAGGGTTGGGGTAGATTCTACACTTATTCATACATAAGCTCACCTGATTACACTTTATAGACACAGTGTAGTAAGGGAAAGAGATTAACATTTAGTGATGTTCTACTAAGCACTTTAAATATATTTATTACTTTAATTTGAACAACAGTCTTAGATAAAGAAACAAAATTTGAGAGACTCATTAAGGTCCACCTTGCTAGCAGAAGGAGACTCAGGATTCAAACTCAGTACTGAGTTATCCCAAAGCTCATGGTTCTGCCACTCATCACAGGTTTCTATGGCTAAGGGCCATAGAAGTCAGTTAACTCACCCCAAGACTGAAAGGGTAACCTTTCACTCATTAACATGCTGCTCTCAAAAATCAAATAGAATTCCTTATGTATAAAACATGCCTTGAAAGAAAAAAAGAGAGAAGAGATTGTAGTAGGGTTTTGACTTAAAGAACATCTGAAATAAAAAGCATTTCTTTGGGGTATTTTTGTCAGGTCAAACTTAGACAAAGAAACACAATAGTTTCTTATCAAAAAATATACTTTTACACAGATAAGAAAGTTTTATTTATTATTTTTCCAATGTCAGTTCTAGTTAAAGTTAAAGTGAATGTGGTAACAGGACTATAGTGGGCTTTATAGTTTAGCCAACTATCACATCTATCCTGACATTTGAATATCACCATACTGTGAGTCAGGAAAATAATTACCATCTTGATTTATATATGTGAAAACTAAGAGCTAGGAAAGAAATATCAAAGTTATTGAGGTGAGTCTGGCTGGGCCTTCAAAGCTATGAATTTTATCTTCTCTTTAATGCATTTTAATTTTGAGATAGGATATTACTATGTTGCCCAGGTTGATCTCGAACTTGTGATCCTCCTGCCTCAGATTCCCAAGTAGTAGGAATTACAGGCATGTGCCACTGTGCCTGGCTCTTTTTAATACATTTTTAAAGTAGGGGGGTGACATGATCAAAGTGGTACTTTAGAAAGATCATTCACTATGAATCACAAGAGTCAGGACAGTAGACAAGAGGAATGCAGGACTAGGAGTCAGGGGCTCTTGGTTAAATCATGGCTTTATTACCTTAAACTTTAGTATGTGACTCGGTAAAGTGAAGATGAAGATCTTTTTTCTATTTAATAAGTCTGTGGGAGTTCAGATGAGAAAGATAATGAAAGAGTGCTTTTTAAGTCTTTCTTCCTTGAAAGAAATCAGACTTTGGTGACTAGAGGATTTAGTTAGTTTTCAATAAATATTCTATGGATTATCCATTCTGTTGTCACTTATGTTATATCAACTTGGAAGATTCTCAGTGAAGAAATAAGACAATGGCTTACCACAATTGTGCTCTGTAGTTTCTGGATACTTTTAGGTAAGTACTTTTCTTGAATCAGTTGAAAGCTAGATGAATGTGACAGAATTGCTGACTTTCTCCAGATTACATAGCCCATTTTCTCTGAACTCTAGAGACCGCTAGAGCCCTCCAAAAGAGGCTTCATTTAAAGGTCAAGATACTAGTAAGAAGGCAAAAATTGGGGGTTATGAGTCATAGAAGAGAGATGTTCAGGGAAATGTCTCCTAAAATCTGCCATTATGAGGTGAGGGATGAAGAAAAATAAAACCTGCGCACTCACATTTTGATATTTTTCCAGTACTAGCAACCTAATTAGCACTCATTATATACCTAGATAAAAATCTCATTGTATACTTAGATCAAATGAGTCCCCTGTTAGGCTGGCTTATGGAGTACAGACAAATAGCATCATTTTTACACCTGTTAAAAGACTTGTTTTGGGGGGGAAATGTGGACTTTTATTTTGGTCTAAATTGTTTTTATTCCCCTCTTCTGACTCCATCTCTTACTGACTCCCTTTCATTTTTTCTCTATTTTCTAATTTTATGGTCTCAGCCAATTCTGTGTTATAATTCACCTCTTCTGCTCACAAAATGTTCTAACATTTATAATAGTTCTGAAATAATTGTACCACATTCAAATAGAGCCATTTCCCATCTACACTCATATGCTATAATATGTCTGAATGTCTGAATAGGTGTTGTTGTTGTTTTTGTTTGTTTTTGGCTAGGATGCTGGGTATTGAAAAGCTGAAAGCCTGTATTATAAGGATGACACCTTAAATATGATCTAGTAATCAAAGATCCAGAATCCCTACTGAAAATACATCACACAATCAGTTTGTCATTTTGTTGATGCTTTGCTCACTACTGAGCTTGCTCTGCTTAAGTTCTTGGAAGATGAAGAAATGAGACTAAAGAGCTGGATTTTTCAGTCAAAGGATATGGAGGCTTGAAAATTTTTCAGGTAGATTAACATGACAAAATTTGCTGCTACTTCTTGTCCATGCCGCCAGCCTAAGTACAAGGGCTTAATCCTGCCACTTCAGGGTGGTGGCTCTAACTGCTGACACTAACTAAAATCTCTGCTAGTAACCCAAACATTTGTCACCAAGAAGCTATGAAGTGAAAGACAATATATCAATTTGTTTCCATTTCAGTGGAGTGGCCATGCTAGGTTCAACATTGTATTACCTGCTAAATGACTGTGAAGAATAGTGTGGTGCCTTAGAGCCAGTGATTTCCAAACACTTAATTGTAGCTAGTGATTTATTTGGTATTTTCCATATAATTTATTTATTCTGAAAACACTATTTATTTACTTATTTATGCAATCATTAAAGTGATAATGGGCAAGGGGAAAATAAATACATAGAACTTTATCTGGAAAAGGTATGGTGGCCTTTGTACTCCCTTAGATCAAATCCTGACCCTGTTGAACAAAGCAGGAAACCCATTGAAGAAAAAGAGGGATTTCTCCAAAAATATGAGAATGCCATCATTTCTGTATGTACTTCAGATAAATGGATATTGTGTGGTATGCATGAACAGGCTGCATAGATAGCATTTGCAGGTGAACAGCAATAAACAACTCTTGCTGTCAATGCCTCCCATACAGTATCTTTCATTCTTTCTTGAGCTCTTCCAAGTGAAGCTACAGCATAGTTAAGGTCCATAAGGAAATGTTACATTGAAGTCACATCATCCTTATGAGTGGGATCATTTTATTCATAGAGAGTACTTATATGAATGATTAAGTAAGTTTTTAAAAGTTATAGTATTTCCCAAGGACAAGTTATACATTAAATTTACTAGCTGCTGGAGGAGTATACATTGGATTTACTCCTCCAACATAACCACAACTCAATTACAGGCAGTCAAATACACTGAAATCCAGCTACTGATGGGACTGGTTAAATTCTACACATGAGAAACTACTTAAACAGTAAGCCAGGAAAATGTTGCCTTTAAATGCATGCAAGTTTAAGTTCCAACACTAAGCTAATCAGTTCCTTCATGATGTCTAATCATAAGGGGATTAACATTTACCCAATACCTACTGTGTGCTGGAAACATCATACTGATTTGTGTTTAACCCTTACAAAACCTTTCCACAGTTGGTAGGAATTAGCATTACTATTTTACAAATGATAAAACTAAAGCTTCTGAGAGAGTTTAAGTAACTGGTTCAAAATAATACAGCCTTACCATTATTCAGGCCAACTGTTCAGGTCACACAAAGATATTTTAAGGGAGAGAAGAGAGGCATGTATTTGTGTGTGTGTGTGTGTGTGTGTGTGTGTGTGTGTGTGAGTGTGTGTGTGAAAGTGAACAGCACAAATTGTTACTTCAATATTTTCTCTTTTTCCATATTTTTCTCATGTTTTGCATGTACTTTCCCCTTTGATTTATGGTCTTTTTGTGTTGATGTTTTGCTAAGTTTGTCTTTGGCACTTCCTTAATTTCTTTTCAGAGACAGCAGAGGCTTTCATTTAACCCAGTACACTAAAACAAATGCCAAGTATTCCAGCTCTGGAAAAGCCTGGGGAGGAAAGTTTCTTATACATCTTTGCTGCTGGAAACAAGTCAGATGCAGAAGCCATGCACTGATTTAACTCTGAGAACCTATCACATTTTAAGCCCATAAGCTAACCATTTAATGTTAAAAATAATTTCCAGCAGATTTTTCACCAAAATCACCTATGAGCCAGAATTCCGACAAATCAATAAAGTGTAATTGACTTTCTGATCCCCAATGTTATTATTATTCTCTCTTTTTTGGCCTTATCTTGTTTTCAATAGTCTTTCTCCATGCCTACCACCACAGCCTACATTGAGAGCTAACAAATGGGTTTTGGTAGTAGATGTCTATCTTTAATTCATCCTGCTTGTTGCTTTCTAACAAACTATTTTCTCATCAGTCTCCTGGCTCAGGAACTCACAATGTGTCACCACTGCCTATCATATCAAATTCATTTCCTCTGCCAGGAGCACTTCCACAGTCTTTCTCCACCATACTTCATCCACCTTACCTGACACCATGCAAAGCACTTGACGTACTCCTCCCATCTCAGAAAGACTCCTTCCCTTACTGTTCCAACATAGGAAAAATCTTTCTACCTTCTTCCTCTCAGTCTCTCCAAATATGGCCCCACCTACACTGATCTCCACCTTTACCGAATGCTTTCTATTGCAAGCCATTCAACATCTGATGCTATACTACTTTAGATGTTTTTCACTTTTTCAACAGAAAACTTATTGTTCTATGTCTTAGGAACTCACCCAGAATATGAGATCTTGGAAAGTACACTTTTAGGATTTTATATAAACTACCATACCTTGCCCCTAAGCACAGAACTGGGCATGCAACAAGGGATCTTTAAATTATTGCCGCTCAATTCCCCGAAGGTATTTTTGGAGGAATTTGGGACAAAGATTTATACACTTCAAGTTGGAGATGACTGGAAGAATATAGATTCAGTTTTCATCTGAATTTGTTACATTTTACTAATTGCTTTTAACATACTTCCTCTGTTAGAGCCAGTCTGCTTAATTACTCCTGGGCATTCTTCTGGGAATTTCACCTAGATACCAAAGGAAAATGAAATCTAACTACATTCAAGTGATGTAATTGCTATTGGCCTTTGTATCAAACACAGATAAAGGTTGGGTGTTTTTCTTTTCTAAAGTTTACTTTAATCAAAGTGTCCAAATGAACTGAGCCTAAGCAAACCTTCATCTATACATAGGTTTGGAGCTATATACCATATGATCTATGATCTAGTTGGATGTGATAAAACTTTGTGCTTTGGTTTTATCAGATTAGTCAAAAAGCACATATCTATATATATGTACATATATATATATATACATATGTACATATATACATATATACATATACATATATACATATACATATATATATATATATATATCCCCTATAGCACTTTGTAGGTTATAAAACATTTCAAATCTGTTATATTATTTGATCAGTACACTAAAACTATGAAGAAGGTATTATTTCTCTTGTGGAAGATGAAATAAACTCAGAGTCAGAGAAATTAAGAACCTACCAAGCCCTAAAGTTATAAAGTGATAGAAACAAGACATGAGGTAAGGGTGTAGAGACGTTGGGTAGTGAAGGGAGAGCACAGCATGGGGGGTGTGTTGGTGACTCAAGCGAACCATCATGTGCTAGGTACTCTCACGTGATACAGATATAAACAACAATGCTTAACCTAATAGTGCATAAGTGGGTGAGAAATACATAAAGGCCAGGGAACTGCTAGTTAGAAGAAAAAGAAAACTAAGTCCAAAAGATCTATGAAGATCTATGTTCTTTCCATTATTACACACTGCCTCCCATAAGTCTACTACAAAGACCCAGCTCCTACTTGCCACCTTCTTCCTGTAGCTTTTAGAGGCAGGCTTTGGAATGGTTATGTAGTTGACTTTAGTGAAGTTCCACTGCTCTCCAGAGAAAGAATAAGAGAATATTAGTTTCAAATGAACATTGGGAGAGGTTGCTAGTCTCTCCTCAGGGAGAACTGAATCAGGAAGTTAACAGTGTGAACAGATGAGAATGAGAGTTTTGTATTTTTGTATATTGCCAAATGTGTGGTTGGTACTTAAAAACAAAACATAACAAGTATGTTTAAGAGTGGGAGTCAAAGGAAGGTAAAGAGAGAGAGAAGTGAAGGAGAAGAAAAGGGAGAGAGAACAAGAAGGAAGGAAGACTCAGATTTTGTGTATGTGAAATTTAAACTAAGATACACACTCTTTCCAGGTTGTGGTGTAGCCCAGTTAACGGAAGCCAATGGTTTCTTCCATACTTGCTACTCTTTAGGACAGGGCAGGGACTGACTAACTAAAATTTTGCTAAAATGCTTTGCAGTTTAGGGAACTTGCTCAGGGTTTGCTGGGAAGCACCATCTATGCCTTTCTCCAGAGGTTCAATTCTGTACCTTCTTTGGGAGGGTCACATCCTTGCCAAAACTCCATTGTGGGTGGTCTAACATTTGGCTTGTGAAAAAAAAAACATTGTTACTGATAAGCAAGTACAATGTGAAACTTGTGAGGGACAGAATGGTGCTAGTGACAAAATTATATCTAATCACAGAGAAAAATAAAATCCTCAGTGGGATTTTTTTTTACAGCTTCCCAATTCACAAGGCAACTCCCTTTGGAATTTTCCATTCTTTCTGCACCCAATCACACCCTAGAACAGCTCCAGCTCTCATTGCACATTTATAATATTAATACTCTTTCACATTTAATGTACTGCTTATTACACACACACACACACACACACACACACACTAATGTAATACTTATCTGTAAAGGAAAGAGCCCAGCAGTCCCAAATCTTGTACATTCTCTGAAGGGCCTACTTATGTGACTGGTCTTTGGCTTGCTTTTGGGAACTGAGATCTTACTAGAATGTTCCTTATGCTACTAACTGATAAAAGCATCAAATATTATTAAAGTTTTGAACCATGCTGTAACAGCTGGTCTAGATAGCTTGTGCAAAAAGATGTGATTTATGATGAATACCTGCTTTGGTTAACTTTAGTCAATCATTATAGCTATCCTAGCTACCCCAATTACTTTCAGGCTCAAGCAAGTTTCCCTGACAGAAAATCCTTTGCATGTGTTTTTGCAATTCATTTCTGGGGTTTGAGAATATCTTGTGCAACTCCAGTGGGAGAGAACTTTGGAAGTTTGCACCTGGTATCCTCTGGATCTGCCTGATGTGCATCTTTCCTTTGTAGATCCTATTTTCTAGCCTTTCACTGTAACAAATAGTAGCCTGATGATAATGACTTCTGAGTTCTGTGAGTGCTTCTAGCAAATCAGCAAACCTAGGGGTGGTATTGGGGACTACTGGTACACTGTCTTACAGTGTCATTGTTAGAATCATCACTTTCACTTTACATAAAGAAAACTGAGTTTCAGGGAGATCAAATGACTTGAGTTGGAACCAGAACACAATTCTTTCCAAATCCCATGCTCTTTCTACTGTACTAAACTACTACCTGTATATATTGTGTTGGGGTAAGGGGACAGACAAAATGGTGTAAAAGGTCTCTGACTTTCAGCTCTGACATTTATTAATTGTATGTCCAGAAGCCCACATCAAAACAAAAACAGTAACAAAAGAAAACAAAAAACGAGGAAACACAACTAAAAAATGCAAAGTTTACATAAGTTATCTTCCCCTATTCCTTTTTTACACATTTCACTTCTGTCTTAGGGTGTTCAGGGTGCTACTTACACTCTACAAGAATGCATGGGTAAAGAAAGAAACTATTACACTTTAAGGAATGACTATTTCTACTATGCATGTCTTCCCCAAGCATTCTGCCCAGTCCTTGACAAAAACTGAATGTGTGGATTTGAGGAAGATCCTTAGCTTTGTTCCGTGTACCTATTAATTTAAGAGTGAAAGAGAATGTTTATAACTTTCTCTGAACTGACCTTGCCAATACAATCTTGTTCTAAAGTCCCAAAGGACTGGCTTTGTCACTCAACACTATAGTTTGTCTCATCAACCAAATTGTGTGTTCTAAGAATGGTGGAAGAGGAGATTGTGCCTAGGTAGCATAGTAGACAAAACTTATTAAATAAATCCCCTTTCATAAAATTTTGCATCATTAAACTAAATAGTTTCTATTTTAAAGAGAACATAAATGAGTGAATTAGTCTCAACCTGGTTTTTATTCTCAGCATTAAAACCCCATTTCATGAGTTTCAAGGCTGAGAAGTATATTTTTGGTTATGTTAAGCAAAATTTTCCAATTAGAAAGGGAAGTGGCAGACACCCACCTATGTAGCAATCTTATCCTTGGCAATGGTCTCTTAGAGGGTCTTTCTACTCAGATCTTGGCATCTGTGAGTCCAGTTCCATTACAATGTGTGTGGGTTATCACAGATTTATATCACTTAGAGAAGACACTTATTTGCTTATGAAGAGAATGCTGAGTTGGTTGTACAGTAGGCAGGGAGGGACAGAATTTAGCTTTTCCAGAACTCAAAAAAATCCCCAAAATGTGCTAAAACAAGAGAAAAACACATCAGGTTGGTTTTTTTAATCATTCATGGAAGGAAATAGGGAGAAAGGAGGAAGAGGCAGCTCAATTACTTATAGAGATATTTTCAGGCATGGACTAGCACACAGCATGTCACATCAGTTAATAAAACTAGGCTGTGCAAGAAAAAAGGTAGACCATTTGCTCCCATTTAAAAAAATTCAGTTTTAGCACTTAGGGAGGCTGCGACAGGAGAATTGTGAGTTCAAAGCCAACCTCAGCAACGGCGAGGTGCTAAGCAACTCAGTGAGACCCTGTCTCTACATAAAACACAAAATAGGGCTGGGGATGTGGTTCAGTGGTTGAGTACCCCTGAGTTCAATCTCCAGTACCAAAAAAATCCAGTTTTAAAGAACTATTACTATTCTGAATGTAGCAATGCCTCTATACATAATTACACACATCTAGCCAAATGAGCACACAGCATTGCAAAACTAAAACAAGGTTGTACACATTCACAGGTACACACAGACACAGACACACATTATCCATTTCTCCAATCATCTACATTGCATCAATGGTTTTCAGTTAGGCCAAGCCCACGTCATTAGAGGAAGATAAAGATTGGAGCAATGAGCATTACAGAATGCTTTCTCTACTTACCCAATACCTATTGTGGCTTCTATTAAGATTCACACAATGTGACCAGCAATAAAGGGGAAATTACCTACATAAGAGCTACTAGAGCTATTGATTTTTTGGTTTGAGTCTGTTTCTTCAATTGTAAAATAAAGGTACAGAACTGGATCCCCCACACCAGCATATGTGCTATGGTTTTTTTACACTCTTTTACAAACTATTGCACATGCCACATGACAGATGTGAAGGATATCTTTGAGCTCCTCCTCCTCCTTTTTCTTCTTTTTTTTTGTTTTTGATATAGGAGATTGAACCCAGGGATGCTTTACTACTGAACCACATCCCCAGGCCTTTTAATTTTATTTTGAGACAGAATCTTGCTGAATTGTCCCAGGGTGGCTTCAAACTTGTGATCCTTGTGCATCAGCCTCCCAGTCACTGGGATTACAGGCATGGACCACTGTACCTGACTGCCTTTCTTCTTATATATAGGCCCACACATATTCATGGGACTTTTCTTTTTAGCTCAGACAAACAGGATAGCCCAGAGGGTCAAGGTTTTCTAAATGCTAATGAATAAGCTGAAAAGATCTTTACCTTCTTTTGAGGAGAGAGGAGTGCTGAGCTACAATGGCAAGGTCTAAAAGAATCTGGCCACAGTTATGTTGACAGGGCTTTCAGAACTACTTGTTTCTGAACTATCAAAGGGGAGGAGCAGAGAGAGAGAGAGAGAGACAGACAGACAGACAGAAGGAGAGAGAGAGAGAGAGAGAGAGAGAGAGAGAGAGAGAGAGAGAGAGAGAGAGAGAGAGAGAGAGAGAGAGAGAGAGAGAGAGAGAGAGAGAGAGAGAG